>VOQZ01001124.1:0-70342 GCA_008079305.1 Phytophthora palmivora | reverse complement strand
AAGCCCTTCTACCGGCATCGCAGTCCGCTTCTGCTGCTTGCGTACTGAACTATCGTCACCTCTACCCAATGCTTACAACTTGAACGCTTTCTTGAGGATGCGGTCCTGCTCGATCTGGTGCACAGCATTGTAGCCAGTGGCCGGTGCGGCTGCTGGGCACGACCGATGAATGTGGGTCGGCGAGAGTCGCTGTAAGCTGCGTGAGCGCCGTCTCGATGCGTGGCGCCACGTACGTAGAAGCCCATGATTGAGCGGCTCCTCCTGCACCCACTTGATGTCAGCGTTCGGATAACGATCAGCCTGCTCTGCCACCTTGTCAAACGGAAGGGCGCGATCTCTCTACACGCACATGGCCACGTCGTTAATGTCCTTCTCGTCACGCTCCTGGGCCAACTCGTAGTAAATCTTGCCCGAGCAGAAGATCACGCGCTTGACCTTGTCGTCCTCAACAAGCTTTTCCGGCGTCACTTCAGGAATGAGACGCTGGAACTGAGTGCCTCCCTCAGCCATATCCTCCAGCTTCGACGATGCCTGACGCAGTCGCAGCAGATGCTTGGGCTGCACCGAGATCAGTGGTTTGCGGAAGTCGCGGTGGATCTGGGCGACGCAGGACGTGGAAGTATTGAGCAGGAGTGAACAGTACACCACCTGCCAGTTCGTGTGCTGGATCTGCATTCGGTTTTCCTCGTCCATGAGCGTACGACATTCGGATCGTCGTCCGTGTTCTGTAGGTAGCGTTCAACACGGCACGATGAGTGCTCGGCTCCCTGACCTTCATAGCCATGGGCAAAAGCATCACGAGACCAGACTGGCGCATCCACTTGTCTTCACCGGCACTCAAGAACTGGTCAATCATAATCTGGGCACCGTTGGCGAAGTCACCGAACTGAGCTTCCCACATAACGAGGGCGTTGGGTTTCTCCAGTGAGTATCCGAGCTCAAAGCCCAGCACGCCAAATTCGGACAATGAACTGTTCGATGCCACGAACTCGGCCTGCGTATCTGGGACAACATCACCACCAGGGGTTTTTGTATTCACAAGCGGAGCCGAAGGAATCGTCTTGGTAGCCAAATTGTTCAGCGGAACGTATTCGTCATGGTCTCTTGGTCGTGGAGCACAGCGTGACGGTGACTGAACGTCCACGCTCCACATCCTGGCCACTAATACGCACGTGATTTCCTTCAAGAAGCAGGGTGCCCAGGCCAGACCTCTGCAGTACCCCAATCGATGTCTTGGCCAGACTCGATCATATTCTTCTTAGCAGCCATGATGCGGTCCAGCTGGCGGTTGACCTTGAAGCCCGGAGTAACCGTGCTGATCTTCTCACCGACATGCTTCAGCACGTTCATGTGCACACCTGTGTGGCGAATACGTGACTGTTGGTTGGGACTTTTGAACGAGTCCCAGCGATTCGCCAGCCAGTCGCTCTTCTTGGTGTCCTCCCACTTCTCCGTCTCTTCGAACGTCCGCTGGAAGAAGTCCCAGACCTTCGATACACATAGCGTCACACTCTTCCTTGGTGGCAGTGCCAGCAGCCACTTGCTGGTCAACAAACGTGTCTAGCACTGACTTCATCTGGCCAATCTTCTTGTACATGAGAGGCTGAGTGAGAACGGTTGTCCACTTCATTATGACCGAAGCGACGGTAGCACTCAGGTTGATAATCACATCCGAGCGCCATTTCTGGCGCCACTCCGCCGCGAATTCGAACACTTTCACCACCGAGACCGGGTTCTCACACCGTTAACGTGCAGAATAGGCACATCCATAGCCTTGCCTAGGTCCGTGCAGTATTGTGACGAGCGCGAGTTCTTCGGGTCGGTCGTGAAACCAATCTGGTTTTCACCACCACGTGCACAGTACCACCCGTGTCGTAGTTGTCAAGGCCGGACAGGTGCATGGTCTCGTAAACCACACCCTGGCCGCTGAAGGCAGCGTCACCGTGCAAGAGCAGTGGCATAACCTTCTTCTCTGCATCGTCGTCGTTACCCAGGTAGAACTGCTTGGCACGGACCTTGCCAACCACGACAGGGTCAACAGCTTCCAAATGCGATGGGTTGGCCACCAGCGACAAGTGCACCTGGCGGCCATCCGGGTAAGCGCGGTCATAGGACGTACCCAAGTGATACTTGACATCACCGGCGTTCGACCAGTCTTCCACATCAGGCTCGTTGTAGGACTCTACGTCAATGTGGGTGCCTTGGAACTCCTTGAAGATTTGCTGGATCGGCTTGCGGATGACGTTCGACAGCACATTGAGACGGCCACGATGGGGCTACCGATCACCAGGTGCTCCATACCGAGCTCGGTACCGCGGTCGATCATGAACTTAAGACCGGGAATCAGACTTTCTGCACCATCCAGACCAAAACGCTTGGTTGTGTTGTACTTGTTGCCGAGGAAGCGCTCAAACACGACAGAGAAGGCCAGACGCTCGAGGATGTGCATCTTCTTCTCCTTCGACTCCTCGTCCTTCACCAGATGTTCCATCTTAGCGCGGATCCAATTGCACTGTTCACGGTTCAGCATGTGCATGTATTGCTTCAAAACACGAGTAAATAACGTCAAAACTCACGGAAAAAAACATTGCATGACGATCATGCTTACCACTCCAATAGAGCTGCAGTACGTCTCCTTAAGAC
Source organism: Phytophthora palmivora (assembly GCA_008079305.1). Classification (NCBI taxonomy): domain Eukaryota; phylum Oomycota; class Peronosporomycetes; order Peronosporales; family Peronosporaceae; genus Phytophthora; species Phytophthora palmivora. The sequence goes on along the minus strand of VOQZ01001124.1, from coordinate 67,699 downwards.
GTTCAACAAATCTGGCCAAGCGTCATACTATTGTTGCCGTCAGCCAGTTCCTCCAAAGCCAGAACTCCAGACGAACTGCAAAAATCACAGCAAAATTAGCAGCAGTCCAATGTGTATACCTACGTGTATACACCCAGAAATGTATCACGTACAAGTTCTTGGGGATAGCAATCACGCGGTCCAGATCCTTCTCCGTGAAGCCGTACATCTTGATGTCCAGATCCGGTAGTTCCGGACGCTCTTGCAGACCAAGCGGGTCCAGATTGGCAGCCTCATGACCACGCACCTGGTAGGCGACGGATGAGGTAGCTCAGACCAAGGGCGTCGTTTTGCTCCGTGGAGGAGGCAACAGCGCCGCCGACTGAGCGAACAGGTGTCACACCCTGCTGGATGGTGGTGGAGGGATGAAGGCCTCGCCAGGCACACTACCGCTCTCGATCTGACGGAATATACATCCCACGATTTGTGTACACTGCAAAAAGTGTATACGCAACAGGCCAAAAGTGTATACTGTTAGCACTAGCTTAACCTAATCATGCCAATGCAACGACGCACCTCGAGGGGTTACTCTTCCAGTTGGAGTACATTTCCTCCACGTAGGCATTGTTAGTGCCAGTCATGAAGGTCTCCTGGGGTGAGGAGTGGACGAAAAGGCGCGAGTCCAACGGGACGCCACGTTATTGGGGGCGTTGAGGTGCGAGGGGGCCACGCGCGCATTTGGCTACGCTGGCACGCACGCTGCGGCGCACAGCCTTGGCGAGCCTGCTGCGTCATCTTGATCTGAGGTGCTCCTTGGTCCGCAGATGGGAAACTGAGGCTGAGGTCAGTCGCACAGCAGGAGAACTTGGATCCAGCATGGATATGCTGAATGGTGAGAAAAGGATGTCATGACAGACAATAAGGCAAATGTATGCTCACCCCCTCTTGATTAGACTAAGTTGCGATTGAACGAGAGCCACACGTGGAAAGACCGGTTTTTGTTGCTAAACTGAGGTGGCATTGAACTTTTTTAGGCTTTGTGAATCGCCACAATAGACGGAGCGGTTAACTCGAAAGCACCAAGGTCAATGGAGTTACGCTATGTGCGAGGTTGAGCAGCGAAGAGAAGAGGAAGCAGAGTGAGGTCGGATTTGGATCGCCAGAATGGAGTTAGGCCAGCTTTTATGCAATTCGCACTGGTTTAACAAGTTCTTTCGGTTTCAGTATGCTTCACTGGGCCTCACTATGGTCTCTATCGGTCATTTCTTCACTGGAGATGGGTGGAGGAGGTCCCCAAGCGCAAAACTGTCCCACAGCCAGCCGCAACGCAATGTCCTTCACTGTGGACACGGCCATGTCACAATCCACGAGGAAAGTGATGTGTTTGCCGTTGAGACGGAGATTGCCCCCTTGGCAAACGACACTTTTCAATCGGAGAAACTCGTGCGTTTTCATGTTGGTGCTTGGTGTTATATGTATCAAATGTTGCATGTAACTGGCTTTCTGAAGTTTAGTGCACTTCAACATGGGGTGATGCTCCAAAGATACGCCTACATGTTGCTGCGAAGGATGTTGCCAAGTCGGTCATCAGCAAGGAGTTCTGGAGGGACCAGTCTTCCAAGTTGCTGTTGCTACCGACTGCAGTCTTCCACGTCCACAGCGTCCAGCCACCTTCCGCCTCGTTGTGTGTCTTGAGCTGCTCCATTGCGAACGTGTAGAACAAATCTGGATTGTTGCGACGCATGTTGGAAGCTGTAGCCACACTCCATTCGCCAATGAACAAGCGATTGTGGCCTGCTCGAGCGTTCCACTTGTCTACACGCCCCTTGTACTCTTGCTTGACGGCTACATTCGCCAACTGATCATCCGATGTGTGCTCGTAGCCCCAGATGAAGTACGGATGCCACTCGACCCAAACGTTCGTGAACTGTGGTGCCTCCATGAAACCCACCATCTCGTCGGGACTCTGCTCTGCAACATCGGCATGATGGTCAATACGCAGTCGCTCCCTGTCGAACGCACCGCTCGATATGCGTCCTGGTAGTATTGATACAGCACCTTATCATCCGTACTGCCACTGGGTTCGTTGAGCAGACCAATCCCGAGGAACGCTTCGTCATCAAGGTACCGGTCGGTAAGGAATCGTGCCACCTCGACGGTGTTGGCCACGTTCTCCGGATATTGACTCCAGAACGAGTGTCCAGGACTTGCAGGTGATGAGTGATCAGCGCCGTTCTGCGAACCCTTGGCGGCATGCAAGCTGATTAACACCGCGATATTGTGCTTTTTGGCCCAGTATTTAATGAGCTGGTCCAAGTACATGATTGTTCCCCGTGTGTAAACTTCCCATTCGTGCAGATTGGATGGGTCGTGGTTATCGTAGCCTAAATCCAGAAACCCACCGGCACTCGAACAGTGTTGAACCCTGCTGCAGTGATCTGCGCGATATCGTCTTCAGAGATGAAGTTTGAGTGGTGATCTCCCAGCTTGGAGCGGATGTTGTCTGGGTTCGACGCTTTTGAGATAGTGCTGTACTCGCCAGCATTGGCAAACCGATCCTCGATCCCTTGCCAGAAGGGTACTTCTGCTGTCATCCAATGCTCAGCTACCAGCCAACGCCAAGATTCACACCACGACTCTTTTCCAAGCCATTTCGAATGCCCACTTGCACGTGGGTAAATCCACCCGGAATTTTGATCTGCGAAGTGTTTATTGACTGATGAGTCGATGTTAGCCGAGGAGAAAGCTACTAATACAGTTAGCACTGCAAACACTCGTCGTGTTTTGGACATTCGGAGATGCATTCTTCTATTGTGCTGACTCTTGAAGAAATATGAAAATCGTGTTTTACTTGGATGTCGAAATGAGTTGTGGGGCACTGAGTTTGCGATCGACAAGAGTCAGTGATGTCGGAAGAAGTTCTCGATACAAAATGAAATTGTGGTCGCGATGAACTATCGGATGATCTATGTTCTCAGATGACGCTCCGGTCGGAGAGTGAAAGTCAACTGTCACTGGGTATTATGGTTTGAACGATTATCACACACAGGCTATACGCAACAGTGAGATAATTTACCGTTATCATGTTATCAGATACAAATACGCCTGTGTACTAGCTTTCAAATGTGGGACCATAGCTGAGCATGACAAATGCGTTGAACAAAGAATTTTGTAGCATCCAGCATTCGTTCTTATCACTCAGCAAAATGTGAAGAAAAGGCATACGATGAACTTCATGAAACGACCACGATAAACTAAGGTGACACATCGGCGACTTTCATATTGATGTCTTTGGTATCAGATGCCAGTATAATGTCAAATCTCTTTGCCTTGAGTCGCTTGACCCCGACAATCAGGCTGACGTTGACGGGAATGAGAAGGATTCCCACTGCTAACATCATGAGTCCTATCATGATAATTGAAGGTGCCAAATGAACGCAAATTGCGCCATACATGTTAATAAGGCTTCAGCGATAAAAAACAGTACATGACATTCTCAAAGTCGTTGACGTACTTAATGAGGCTGCTTTCGAGATTATCTTTGATTCTTTCGATGCGATCCAACAGATTGGTAATATTCGTCTTGAATTCGTGAGTAAACTCGACAACATCTGAAACGTTTTGTTGAAGCCGATCCGCAAAGTCGAACATGCTGTTTTTGATTCTAGCAATGTTGACGAGAACTCCAAATTGTTCCCCCATAAATTCGGAGAAATGACAAGGATTGCTGTGGTCTGTACACACAAAAGGTTGACCATAGTCAGGATTTGGAATTCCGGGGCAGTCATCGTTGTAGTTTTCGTAACGTTTTGTGACGTATTCCACTGGAGCATATGTCGACGACTCCCCGTTATCTAACCACGGCTGGAGTACATTTACAGTTGTATACTTATCATTCAATTTGCAGTGCAACGCGTCTTGAGTTGCGTATGAATTGACAAAGGTTATGACTTCTTCAAAGTAAGCCTCACTGAAAGCGAACGTGGTGCCCTTTGTGGTTGCGATCGTTGCTGAGAAATTATCCAATGCCGAGAAGTCAAGCATCGAGTTCACATTGATGGTGGGGAATTTGATACCTCCCCTCGCGAATTCAAGTTGAGTAGACAAATCAAACACGTCTAACAGGGATTCATTCTGGAAACACGCGTCAATAGCTCTAGCAGAATCGCCGAAAGGCACCGTCCAGTTAGTTGAAAATATCATCGCGATCTCACAAGCATCTCCCAGCACGATCCCAAACACGAGAACGACGGAACTGATGATGAACGTGCTGATCAGGACAATGAAACCGCAAAAGTACGTGACATGGATAATGTTAATCAGCCATTTTAGTGGTGTGAGACCGAACAGGATTCCCATCAAGCCTAAAGCAATCACAGTGCCAGCAAAGTAAAATAGTTGCATGATCTCGATACCAAGTCTGTCACGAGAAGTCTCAAAATACCATTGTAGTGTTTGACTGTGTCATGGGTGGTATTCAGAGTAGAGATCAGATCGTCCGCAACTAATACTTTCGAGTTCACGGCTTCACGAACCGAGTCTGCAATTTTTACGAGTTTGTCGTTTAGCTGAGATCTGACAGTGATTAATTGTTGCACACCCGGCTCTGCTTTCGCCTCGATTTCGTCGGACGCAGTGTCGATCTCCATACCGATCGTCGTGCACACATCACAAGGCAAACACAAGTTGCCGTTGGTGCCAATGTACATTTCGTTGGACTGATCTGTATCAACCGAACATCCGTCAGGAAGAGTGCGGTTAGCTGAGTAGTCTCCAAAAGCCCGAAGCTTCCCTATTAGGCCATACACTCCAACTTCGATGAAGTCAGAGCCATGTAACTCTATTATAACGAGATCAACAGAGCTGTTAACCTTGTCACGAATGTTCATGAGTGGAGACCGAATTATTGTGATCCAATCAGGTCGTGTTAGGTTATTAGGAAGCAGAGGGCCATTACTTGTCATAAGACGCGGTCGCTATTTTGGCGTGTGATGCTCTAGCAACATTGATTGCACGGTGCTTACAACTACAGGCACTCCACCACGCTATAGATATACCTCCAGAGGATGTTCTTCATGCTTTTGATTATCAAAGCATCAGTACTATGTGTACGGGAGGTGATAATCCCACTAGACAAAACAGTTAATCTCACTAGACAGTACCGATAAAAAGGTACACCAGTCTGTAACAGCAGATACCTCTTAATCGCACTTGACAAGAAACTCATAGGCCGTGTTCGCGCACAACGTAGTTTCATTGAAAACAAGTTTCCAGAAGAAAAAGGTCCAAGTGTTTGATTTTTAGTTAAAATGAAAAACATCCCTTGGTAGCTAATGTGTTCGCGCTGAAAATCAATTTAGCTCAGATCTAATCACCTCCAAAATGAAACTCAATGGACGTATCGATTGTGACGGGGTCACACGAGCACCTTGCTTGAGGAAGCGTGCTATTAAGTGTATACAAACTCTAAGTGAACGGCAGTTCACTAGTCCCTGGTCTGAGGGGGCTTAATAGCCAGTTTAGAGTAGATTTTAGACTGATTTATTTATAGTTAATTAGGTTCATTTGGCCTGTAATACAAACTCCTAATTAACTATAATCTATCCTTAATATGCATATAAAAGTTAGGTCAAATGCTATTGGTTGGCCCTCAGCCACCTCAACCTACGTGGCAGTAGTGTGGTCCACACCATAGTGTGTTCCACACAACTCCATCAGAGTATTAAAACAAATACTCACAGAAGTATATCAACTTCTAAAGGCGGTACCCTCTCTTAGGGTACCCCTTCATGTAACCCCGTTACATCCTCCCCCACTTAGGTTGGAAACACCCCCAACCAATGAGGAGCTAGGAAGAGAGCTCCGCTCTCTTTCCCGTCCTTGTCGATACCCATCGACGAGCCACCGTTGTGGCTTTAAGGTTCCATGTTGCGCGCTGCGACTTTTCCATGGCTTCTTGTGTGGCCATTGACTTTATGCCAACCCCGGTAACTTTCCTGACGGTGCTAATCTCTCGGCAAAAGCAGGAATGTCAATGATCGAAGCCTGAACAGTCGTTGCAGTATAGGGAGGGGAAACACCTTTAGTTAGAAACTCTTCTGATACGAACACACCTTGCTACACATACTAATTTAGGTGGTCACCTATTTTTTATAATCAAGCTTTAAACAACGGTTTTAGAGCGATAACCGTACTTTGAGTTTTCGTGTTCGCGGTGGGTGTTTTAGTCATTAATATCGTTATAACCAAGAAAGCAGTGATTTAGGGACCTCGCGAACACGGCCATAGAATGTTTCGTTCACTAGCTTTGCTGTATTTCGGAACTACAACAACAGCGAATGAGGTGACTAAAAGCTTTCAAAAGCTGTAATGAATACTGTCGTCGCTGTCTGGTCCTGATTTTTGGTTTAGGACACATTGTCGTGATGGAGTGGCTGTAGAGCGCTCAAAAGCTGACAACCGCCTCCTAGTTCCCGAGACACCACACCCTCGTTTGTGTGTTTTTTGTGTTTTTTGTTAGTCACACGCCGCGTGTCATGCCCGCGTCTGACTGCTTAGCAAGCAGGCCAGAGCGCATGGGTGCAAAGGCTCTGGCATGCTTGCTAAGCAGCCAGAAGCATTTGTCACTGCGACGGCTGCCTTGACGGGCCAGCAGTCACAATGACCATGCATTTAGCAGTAGGGAACATGCATTTAGCAGTAAGGAACATGCATTTAGCAGTAAGGAACATGCATTTAGTTAGATAAACATGAAGTGCCACAGAAAAAAAAGAGAAAAACATGCAGGGTAGCAACAAAGGCACGAAAAGAAACAGAAACAAGCAAAAGTACTAGGAAGCCCCTGTAGAACAGGAAGGCATGCATGTTTAGGGAGACCAACGTAATTCATTATTAAATACACACACTACCCCGCACTCGAGACCAACGCCCAAGGCTTCACTACAAGACAAACACTCCGCAACTTCAACATCAACCAACACTCTTCTCCGGCAAAAACCCGACGTTTGGTAGCACTTTGGGGGGAAGTGTTGCTGGAGACTACTGCGACCAAGCCCTTCGTGCTTTGCTGCTAGGGGAGCGGATCTGGTGGGCATCGTGTTGCATACGTGTAACCAGCCCCGGTGGACCTTTCCTCAAATCGTGACCACTGTACTACAACCTTTCTTGCCTACGTACTAAGTACTGCTTCTAGAAGCGGTTAGGGCTTGCTTTTGTGAGTTCCTTAAAATCTTAGACGGCATTTGTGAAGCTGTACTGGTGGTTCAGTAGCCAACTTCAACGTGGAAGTTCCCAAGTCAACGACCTGCCCAATCGCATATACAGTCAAATTAGGAAGTATTATAGGTTATTTCCTTTAACAGGTTTTCTCTTTACATTCTTTAAGTCAGTGCCTCTTAGAAAGTAGTTGCTCTCACCGGTATCAAGTTTCAAGGTATACATTTTCGAGGTATACAGTTTCAAGTTTCAAGGTATAAAGTTTCACGGTCTCAAGTATGGCAGACCCGGCCCAGCTGATGCATAGTATGCTAGCGGCCATGGAGAAACAGACAGAACTCATCGACGAGCTGCGTAAGTGACGGCAGCTGTCTGAGTTAAAGCTGGATGGGATCAAGTTACCCAGCTACGGGGGGACGCTCAAGGAATCGTTCCAACTATACCGGGAGCAGGTTGAGCAATACTTTTTAGCGAAAGGCATAGACTGGAAGGATAGTAAGTTGAGTAAACGCATTTTGGCTGTATTGGCGGGGTCGCTGAAGTACGGAGCTGCACAGTGGCACATCGTCAAGAAGGACGATGTGAAGAGTGTCGAAGACTTCTTTGAGAAGTTAGAAGAGGAATTTGTGCCTCCGGATTTGCAAGAATGTCTCCGCGACCAGATGGATGGCTTGAAGGAGCGACAGTGCAAGGATTTGCCTGACTACATCAGCAGGTTTAGGCACTTGATTACTCAAGTCAAGGAGATGAGCGAACTGGACAAGATCATGTATTTCCTACGTGGTCTACCCTCGAGTATCCGCGAAGAAGCCCAGTATCGCAGAAGTGCAATGTTGACCGACGCTATAACAGTAGCGCTCGACTATGACCGGTCTCACTCGCATCGAGGACGCTCGGATGGAGCACGCGACAGACCAAGGTACCGATCGTATGACAACAGACGATCGAAGAGTAGTGACGATGGACCTGTGCCGATGGAAATCGACAACGTGAGGGTGCCATCGAAAGAGGAGTGTAAGCGCCGAAACTTGTGTTTCAGGTGTGGTAGTTCTGCTCATCGGGCCAGGAACTGTCCTGCGCAGCCGATGCAGACAGCAAGACGTAGCGCGCCGAATTATAACTACTCGGGTCAGGCGCAAAGAGGGGGTAACACGCGAATGAACATGGTTCGCGAAGACGATGACGATAAGGTAAACACTGTCATCATGGACCGCGTAACGATGAACGTTGTAGACATCCAGGAGCAAGCGGATGCGCTACAAGCCTTCATCGAACAGACGCGTAAGGAAGTGGAAAAGACTTTCACTGCAGTGTCGGAAACGACAGAGGAGACTGGCTTGTGTGGACTACAGTCAGTAAGGGAACCCGAATTGCATGCGATGCATTCAGTAGAGGAGTCTGGTGTGTGCGGATCGCCGCCAGAGCAGGAGTCTGGATTGCCTGTGACGCATCCAGAAGACGACGTGGTTAAGCAAGGATCGCGACCAACGTCAAGTGTACCGACCGACGTTAAGGTCAACGCAGTGAAGTCCGAACGCAAGAGCAACCTTTTCATTAAGAAGGGTCGCGTCAATGGCAAAGATGTCCGAATTCTGTTGGACACGGGTGCAAGTACGAACATGATTAAGCCAGGATTGGCGAGCACCGTACTGTTGTCAAGACGCTTACAGGCTCAACGCTTTGATGGGACGTTGACTCCACTGACGGATGTCAAGCATGTTGAAGCGCCAGTGAGCATGGACGGTTATTTCTTTCCGACGATGGAATTCGTGGAATGGAAATTGTCAGAATCGCACGACGTCATTTTTGGAAAACCGTGGTTTGAAGAGTTCAATCCACAAGTGAACCAGCAGACGGAAGAGGTAGTAATACCAGAACGTATGCAGTTTATGGACGTCGATGGACCTACGTTCACGAATACATTGAACGCAGGCGAGTATGAACAAGTGTTCAGAGTGAAGCTACAAATCGTGCCCGACCTGGAAGTGATTCCAGAGCCGATTAGGAAAGTCGTAGCAGAAGAGTTCAAGGATGTATTTCCTGAACAGTTACCGGATGGATTGCCTCCGATGCGTGAAGTCAATTTTGAGCTTACGCTAAAGAAGGGAGCGCAACCGAGTACTCGAGCTCCGTTCCGGATGTCAAAGATGGAACAGGATGCTTTTGAGGAATTCGTCAAGGACAAATTGCGAAAGGGTTGGATCGAAGTTTCGAACTCGCCATGGGTTTCGAATATCTTCGCAATTCCAAAGAAGGATCCGGTTACGGGAAGAATGCCGAAGAGAGCTGAGTGGTTACGTAGCGGGAATCAGCAAATTCCATTACGTTGGGTGTTCGACTACCGCTATCTCAACAGTGTGACTGTTATCGCCAAGTTTCCTTTGCCTCTAATCGAAGAACTTTTCGATAAGATGGTAGGTTGTGTCATCTACACGTTGATCGACCTAGCGCAGGGATATCATCAGATGAGGGTGGTAAAGTCAAGTCGACCGTACACAGCGTTTCGAACGCACAAAGAGACGTACCAGTGGTGTGTTGCACCTATGGGAGTGGCAGGCATGCCTGGAACATGGTCTCGTTTGATGCACGCGCTGTTCGACAAATTCGAGTTCGTTGTTGTGTATCTCGATGACATATGCGTCTTCTCCAAGAGTATGGAAGAGCATGTGGAGCATTTACGTGCAGTCTGTGAAGTACTGCGACGTGAACAGTTGTATGCTCATTTGTCGAAGTGTTCGTTCGGTCAGACAGAAGTGGCATTCCTAGGACACATGGTGTCTCAGGCAGGAATAAGTGTTGATCCGAGGAAAACGGAAGCAATCGCCAAGTATCCAACTCCAACTAATAGGAAAGAGTTGTTGAGTTTCTTGGGTTTGGCAGGGTATTATCGTAGATTCATTTACGAATTTGCTGAACTTGCTCGTCCGTTGAGAGATTTAACGAAAGCATCGACTCCGTGGAATTGGTCGAAGCCTGTGGAAGAAGGCTATTTGCATCTCAAGTTAGCACTTCAGCAAGCGCCTACGCTGAAGCTACCGGACTTTGAGCGACCATTCATCGTAACGACGGATGCATCAGGACACTGTATTGGTGGTGTTCTATCGCAGAAATACGATGGAGCAGATCATCCGATTGCCTTATACTCGAAGAAGTTGGATGTACATGAGCGTGGATGGCCTACGCACGAGAAGGAGCTACTAGCAATCAAAGTGGCTACAGAGAAGTGGAGACACTATCTGCATGGACGACCATTCGATGTCTATACAGATAACTCGGCGTGTTCGTGGATGTTGCATCACCCACGAGTGTCACCCAAGATGGCTCGCTTCTTGACTCATTTTTCACAATTTGAGTTCACCTTGCATCATGTCAAGGGCAAGGCTAACGTTGTGGCAGATGCTCTATCACGTCCGCCGCAGGATGCTAAGGATGAAGAAGAGGATAAGGAACCACCTCTACCCGACGTGACGTATACGGTTCATGAGTGTGACGACGCATGCGAGAAAAATGCGGCGCACATCGATGAACATAGAGCGAGGTCTTCAGTGTTACGGAGCCTTTCAACCGCAGATTCTCACGTGTTACTCGACGATGTCGACTTACGGGGGGAGAGTCGTCCGATTGGCGTACCGCAGCAGCAAGTCAGCACCGTCGACTATCATTTTGTGAGTCCACACTTAGCAAGCGAAACGAAGAGAGAGTTCCAGCGTGGTTACGCGAACGACCCTGCATTCAAGCAACAGTGGTCTAAGGGGACGGAAAAAGAAAAGTTCGTCAAGCACAACGGTCTTCTGTATTTTAGGCAGAAGAAGGGCGAAACGGTATATCGACTTTGTGTGCCGAAGTCGAAGAAGCTCCGCACAGATGTCATCATGGAATGTCATGATGGAGCAACGTCCGCACATCCAGGAGGTCGACGTACCTGAAAGCAGCACAGTGGTACTACTGGCCGACGATGGATAAGGACATAAGGGAGTACGTACGCACATGTAAGACGTGTGCACGATGGAAGTCCAGCAGCCAGAAGAAGAAAGGACTGCTTATGCCGATTCCCACTCCGAGGGAATGTTGGGAAGTAGTGTCAATGGACTTCATCACGGGTTTACCAGCGTCAGAGGGTTACGATGCTATATTCGTTATCGTGGACAAGCTCTCCAAACGACCAAAGTATGCTCCAACATACACGACGGCTGACGCAAAGGACACAGCGAATGTTTTCTTTGATGCTGTTGTCAGACACCACGGATTACCAAAGGTGATCATTAGGGATAGAGACTCGAAGTTCCTTTCGGACTTTTGGAAGCCGCTGATGAAGTTAGTGGGTGTCAAGCTGAGCATGACTACGGCTCACAGAGCACAAGCCGATGGTCAAACGGAACGTCAGAACCTAGTGCTGGAAGATGCACTTAGGTGTATGGTGTCGTATCACGGTGACGATTGGGTGAAACATCTTGGAACAATTGAGTATGCACATTCAATACTTGTGAATGCGTCTACGAAGATGATCCCTTTCGAAGTGGATACAGGACGCAAAGTGTCAAATCTCCTAACTGAGAGGATGAAAGAACTGGTATACTCCGAGAGTGACGGAATACTTGCAGAGGTTGCAAAGGACTTTGCACGAGAACGACAAGAGGTCGTAGAGCAAGCTCAAGAGAATTTGAAGCATGCTCAAGAACGGCAGAAAGAGTACTACGATCGCAAGCGCAGACAAGTGGTGTTTAAAGAAGGCGACTTGGTACTACTCGATACGAAGAACTTACCGCTGAATACAGTTAACAAGAATACAGAGCTGAAAACGGCAAAGCTAGCGGCTAAGAAGGTTGGACCATTTGTGATTGAGCGCATGATAAACGACAACGTGGCGAAGTTGATACTTCCGGCCACGATGAAGCGGCTCAACCCCACGTTCAACGTAGAGTTACTATCTCACTACCTGACAAATCGCACGGACTTTCCGAATCGACCGATTCCGAAGGCAGTCCCGATTATACTGGACGACGAGACTGGAGAAGAACTCTACATCATTGAGAAGCTACTGAAGCGACGAACCAGGCGACGTAAACGCGAATGGCTCGTGAAGTGGCATGGGTTACCGGAACATGAGGCGACCTGGGAGCGCGAAGCAAACATCAAACATGCTTCGCATTGGCGACAACTCCTAGAAGGGTTTCGAAGCCACCAAGGCGAACTCAACCCGGGGGAGATGTCATGCCCGCGTCTGGCTGCTTAGCAAGCAGGCCAGAGCGCATGGGTGCAAAGGCTCTGGCATGCTTGCTAAGCAGCCAGAAGCACTTGTCACTGCGACGGCTGCCTTGACGGGCCAGCAGTCACAATGACCATGCATTTAGCAGTAGGGAACATGCATTTAGCAGTAAGGAACATGCATTTAGCAGTAAGGAACATGCATTTAGTTAGATAAACATGAAGTGCCACAGAAAAAAGAGAAAAACATGCAGGGTAGCAACAAAGGCACGAAAAGAAACAGAAACAAGCAAAAGTACTAGGAAGCCCCTGTAGAACAGGAAGGCATGCATGTTTAGGGAGACCAACGTAATTCATTATTAAATACACACACTACCCCGCACTCGAGACCAACGCCCAAGGCTTCACTACAAGACAAACACTCCGCAACTTCAACATCAATCAACACTCTTCTCCGGCAAAAACCCGACACCGCGTTTTGATGTCAGGTTCAAATACCACAGCTCGAGGTGGAGGGGCCTCGGTAAACCGGTCGATTTTCCGATGAACATGGAAGTCAGATACTTCAAGTGATTTTCCTTTTTCTCTAAGATGTTGAAGCCGGTGACTACATGGAAGACCTGTGGAATGGGTGAGAATATGTCTACAATCTCTTGTTGTCATCGAATTCATGATATCCACACATCGGAGTAAAGCATAACTGTGGATAATTTTAACCACATTGGTGAAAATTGGGTTCCGCAAAGACTTTGGAACTTTAATTCGGTCTTTACTGACCGCCTCACGGTGGTTCTTGATAGAAATACTCCACCAGCCTCTCATTGTTTGGTACATCCTGAAGAGATCACCTCTGCTAAGAAGCCACCCCTTCAAAGCCGAATGATAACTTTCAACCCGTGACGTGGCATAAATGTCGAAATGTACGTGTCGATTTGTCCAGCAGCGAACAAATCTCATTTTCCACATATTCAACCATACATTGTCAATATAAGCTGCTTCGGTTGGACACAGCCGATGCAACGCATCGTGTAGTGCTTCGTATTCATCTGCTGAAGATGCTCTTGTCAAAGCTATAAACGTATCAAAGAACTCCTCCAGTTTTTCTTCATCTATAACTCTCGTTTTTTTAAGCCAATTAGTGTTTCTCATTTTGCGATTCTCAGTCAATTTCGTGTTTGAGGAGGATGGCCCAAACTTCTCTGTGTCGGAATCACATTGCACTGAAAATGAGTTCTTAGCATGTTTGCGGACATCCATGACGATGTGCCATATGCACAATATGACAGGAATACTTGGAAAGACAACTTCCAACGCGTTCATTAGAGCGCAATCGCAATCCGAGATGATAACTTGTGGAAATGAAATGCGTTCGCTCTCTATTACTCGCTTCAGTTCCTTAAGTGCCCACACATAGTCATCTTTAGTTTCGTTGCGGAGAAAAGCTTGAGCAAGGTGAATAGTAGTATTCATACCGGTGACGCCAACCAAATTTAATAGCGGCATGTCAAACACGTTAGTTTTATATGTACAATCTAGTAAAATCACGTCTGGGTTCTCCTTAAAAATTTCAACCGCTGCCTTGAGTGCAAAGAGCAAATGCGAAATGCGAGAATCTGGATCTACTTTCACAGCGAAGAAATGATCTTCGTCAGACAGTATAGAGAAAAGATTCTCAATCCGTGATTTTTGTTCATCAAAGTATGTAGGTTTTGCTGCCCGACGAATATTATGGATATCTTCAATCGTTACTGCAGAGTCTGGATTATTTTCGAGAATGCGAGCCATAGAACGGGAGGGTTTTATACCTAAGCGAGCATCTAGAACTCGAGAATCACGAATAACAGGAGCCATCTCGGCTCTACGATGTTCTGGGTGCGAAGTTGGGTTTGTAGAACAGGGGTGACTGTGCAGAAATTCAGATCCATCAAATTTACGAAACCATTCTAGTGATTTTTCATAATGGAGGTGCCATTTCCCCGAATCTCTATTAAGGTACAGACTGATTTTCATAGGACAACCACATTTGCGAGAAGCTGCATTGGGACGATTTTTTGCTCCAGGTCTTGACTTAAAATTGTCCTTGTAAATTCCATGACGGTCACAGGCAAGTATAACTCGATACTTAATTTTGTGGCGATCTGGAATCGAACGTTCGATTACCATAGCGTATTCATGGTCTCGTGCAAAATAATTTAAATGCTGCTTTGCATATTCAGGAGAAGGGAAACTTTGTGGTGGAGGAACAGGAAACAAATGCCACTCATTTACGTTTGTAGGTCCGCCGGAATGCTTTTCAAACTCCTTTTATCTACCAGAACGGATTTAGGTTCTAAGTTGCCTTGACCGTTCAATATAACCTCTCCAGGTACATCTCCGTGTTGTGAAACTCCGCAAACCAAGTTTTTATCTACAAAACTTCCTTCTCCAGAACGTGCAAATTTCTCATTGGCATTCCTATAAGCGACAGCCCCTTCACCGCATTCACTGTTTTTTCTTCTGACGAAATTGAAACACAAGTAGTTTGATTAGCACGCAAAAGATCAGTGTCGAGCGTGAAGAATTGATTCTTTGGGTTTGAAACCACCGTTCTTGTTTCACTTTTGGGATTGTTCACGGTTTGTTTGTCTCGCTTCATCACTTCGCAACCTAGTTCTGATGTGTTGATCGTGGGCGCCAGATTAAGGACCATGGGAGGAAGCTGTTGAATAAAATCAGAAAATTGTTCACGACGAGTGGGTGCTGAAATTTCACTTCGGATCAAATCAAATGAACGAATACTGCGCCATTGGCTCTTACTACCTTCTTCTTCTTTGCGAACTTTCCATGTTGTTGTCAAAAGTTCATCGGTATCGAGGCACAGAGGGTAACTTTCTGCGTCGGGGTCGATTGCTAAAATGCGTACTTGAACAATACGACCATTCCGCCCAGTATCGCCATATCCAGGAGACATATAGGCTACGTAACCTCCAGCCCGCAACTCTTTTCTCCCTAATCGGGCAATCGCGCTCTTTACTGCCGGTAGTTCATGAGCTTTCATTGTTTTCCTAACAAGCGTATTCTGGATCAAAATCTGCCTAGTACTTCGAATGGTGAGATTTCGAGAAGTGGTTTTATTTATGCATCCAAACAGTGGTTATTTTTTACTTCTGCAACCAAATGCTGTACCGTACTATCGGTACTGTCTAGTGAGATTAACAGTTTTGTCTAGTGGGATTATCAACCCCCTATGTGTACTACCAGCACTAAACACCTTTACCTCCACTATATCACCAATCTTCTTGTTGTAGGTTCAATGACGTACAACATCGTAAGAGAGGTTTAGATTGACTCGGAACACACCACCGCCTTGTCCAGCAGCATCTTCACGTCCGAGTAACGCAGGCCAATGCTCGTGACAGTGTTTGCAGCTGGCATTGATTTCGCGAACCACAGGAAGTCCGGGTGATTGTTGTTCGATCCATTCAGCCATTCACCACCAATGATTTCCTCTTTGTCATTCAATTCTAGTAGGTACGTGAAGTCGCCACGCACGGTTAAGTCTTCATTCTGACTCGGAGCTAGGACACTGTCCGTGTTGACCCACGAAAGATGCGACTTGATGTACACGATACTCGTGGCGTTTGGGTTCCACATGTACTTGTCCAGCTTGTAAAACGCTTCCGCAGCCTTCTCCGTAGCCATGATGGTTTGTTCGTACACCTCAAAACTAACAACAGGCTGATTCCAAACTTCGGTTCCAGCCTCACGGTCGATGATGAAGGTAGTATTGAGCAGACCGAGCAAATTGGCAGAGGCAATGTGGAAATACCCAGGGTTTAGATCACAGTAGGAGTAGTCTGTGTGGCTGCCGTATTCGTCAATGGAATCGTTGTAACCGACATATCGGGAGCCAGTAAAGACAGATGAAATGTTAGCATCGTAATAGACGTCCGTGAGGAGTGCCTTGATGTCCATCGATTGGAAGGTCACATCGTTGTATGTCACGGGACAATTTGGCTCCTTCTCATCAATGGCGGCCGGTGCCCATGCATGACCCATGCCGTACCACGTTGGAATGCACCCCCCGAGCTTTCACCTGCACGCTTAGCGCAGACAGTATCCACGTCAGGATCAAAGCACTCCTTATCGGTCGTGCATTCGATTCGTTTTTTCAACGAGTTGATGCCGTTCTGGAATGACACACTGTCCTTGAACGTGGTCATATTCAGTCCAAATGCCGTTGCGTACTTCTCGGCAGGGCTTGGTTCACCCTTGTTCCACTCGTAGTTCATGCTGTCGAGGTAGGTTGGCCAATTCGAACCCGCCCATGGAGACTGCGTGTAGACAGCTGAGGTGGGTAAATTCTTCAGCTTTCGCTCCAAAGGAGTACCGAAATAAGCTTCCAGTTCCGCAATGTCGTCTCCGTAAATCTCCTCCAGTTTGCGGCTGGACGGCCGGTTCGGGTCCTCAGGAACGGTGACAGTACACGCACCATCATCTTCGATCTCAGAGCCGCGACCTGGGAAGTTCTTGTCACCGATGTCATACGACGTGCACGTGGTGTAAGGATCGTACTCAAGCGACGAAGCACCAGCATGTTGCACTTGCAGGGTCACGAAGGTAACGACAGCCAAAACGAGGAAGGTGCTGGGCTTAAAGACCATAGTTGTTGAAAGTGCCTTGTTCTGCTGTGGAGACAGGTAGTCTTCTCGCTTGAGAGGATATTGGAGAATGTGCTACAAGTGCTTGTTGCTCCCCTGGTCAACCAACCGCCACGATGGTTCTTGTGACAAGGATACGAACACCATCCTCAACGTGACATTTGTAATACCGTGCTGGATGGAATGAATCTATAGTGCTGATCGCGTGGTTTTGCCTAGGATCTGTTGGCAGCGTGTCGGGTTTTTGCCGGAGAGGAGTGTTGGTCGATGTTGAAGTTGCGGAGTGTTTGTCTTGTAGTGAAGCCTTGGGCGTTGGTCTCGAGTGCGGGGTAGTGTGTGTATTTAATAATGAATTACGTTGGTCTCCCTAAACATGCATGCCTTCCTGTTCTACAGGGGCTTCCTAGTACTTTTGCTTGTTTCTGTTTCTTTTCGTGCCTTTGTTGCTACCCTGCATGTTTTTCTCTTTTTTTTCTGTGGCACTTCATGTTTATCTAACTAAATGCATGTTCCTTACTGCTAAATGCATGGTCACTGTGACTGCTGGCCCGTCAAGGCAGCCGTCGCAGTGACAAGTGCTTCTGGCTGCTTAGCAAGCATACCAGAGCCTTTGCGCCCATGCGCTCTGGCCTGCTTGCTAAGCAGCCAGACGCGGGCATGACCCAGAGTAAACACGAGGCATCAACACGATATCGGATGCAGTGGATAATTGTAATAGAAACATTGGATTAGCGACGTCATTAAGAACAAAAATACAACGGTTTTGCTAAGATGGATGACATGAATTCCAAACTTTATTGTCAAGGTTGCCTTGCAATACCCTGTTGCTTCCGTTGTAAAATGTAGGTTAGTTGGGTTACCACAACGTTAGTTCTATAACGTGCAAAACTAGCGCTCTGGGCATCCGCTACGCGGATGCTTCGTTTAACTTTTGTTGGAGCATCTGATACCAAACGATAATTGAACGAAGTGCGATTGTGAGTGGTTGAAAACAATCCTCTTAACAACGTGTACGTTCTGTATTCCAACTTTGACTACGTTTTTCTCGTGATCTAATACAACATTCAATTGTTATTGATGTAAAAAGCTTGTCATTAATGTTACCCCACCCCAACCTGACCTCAGAAGTATTTACCACAGGAAAATATTCCCGTATCACGTTGACAGATCTTCGCCAACCTCATTTAGCGATTTACTGAAGTACCGCGCATAATTAATGTTATCGTTGTCATGGAAGTATCCGAAGAAATAGATATACGGCAAGCTAGACGATCGCTTTTGAAACTGGCAATTAAACGTACCGACCGATCTTGATTGTATCGAGTATATCCAATTTAAATATCTGGAAATATTTATTGGGGAATAGATTGACGACTGCAATGTAGCTGCCGCTCCATATCATACTATATTGTTTCGCTTCTGGGCCAGGGTAACTCAACAACTTACAGCGTGGTAGTTCAGACATTGCGCCAGCATCAACAGTAGCACAGGTAGTTAAAATGCATTTTACTTGTACAACGAAACTTGCTGAACATAGGTGCAGAGCTGTTGACCCGCATTTTCACTGTAGCGCGGCAATCTTAAGTGCTATGCAGTCTATATCAAACTATATCATACCGTAGTTGCCATGATAGCTGCAGTAGATAATCTCACACAACTACTCAAAGTTAGACTAATTTACACCTAGGTCTTCTAATGTACTCTTGGTTGTAAGATGGTTTAAATCACTGAATGCTACCAATCTTCATTTTGGTTCCTCATAACTTGCTGCTGGCTCCGATCTCTGTCATGGCTAGGATGCGTGGATCATGATGTTGGAGACTGTAATATTACCCAAATCGTATCCAGTGTGTTACGCGCTGCTATTGCCAAGTAAAATACCCTTTTGTGGGTAGTAGTGTAACCGTCATGATAGCTGCAGTCGAAGTCTCTGCCAAAGCACTGATAGATAGTTGTACAGAACCGATAAGCATTCGAACTGTGTATAGCATCACCTGCATCAACGTGGAGCACAAACCGCTTGGTGAAGCTACATATATACCCTGGTTTTACTCGAGGTGCGCGTCCGAGCGCTCCAACTGCGCACGCATAGCTAGAATTATATACTACTTAGTCGGCACTACGAACACACGTGCTAACAGCACCTTCGTTACAATAAAAATTGCTCAAGTTTCGCCACATTAAAACGGATGAACCTGCAGCTGTTTAGCCAGTTGAAACATGCGAGTTGAAACGAAAAACTGAAAACGATTCTTCAAAATACTCTATCTTCTCGACTTACACTATTCTATCCGTCTGCAGAGAGCGGTGTTTACGCCCTGAACACTAACACAGATTTGTCAACCAGTTCATATCAATTGGATGACGCGGCCAGTTTAGTAGAGCAGTTTTACAGTGTTGATTTTAATATTAAATAAAAGAACAAATATTATTATAATAGATGCTGGTAGAAAATGATTGTCCAAAACATGGGTTCAGAATGCACTACTGTTCGATTTCAGTTAAGTTCGAGGAGACTCCAGCTAAGTGCGAATCATAATGCGGACAGTGCTATTTTTGTAATTTCTGGAAAGTAAGTTCCAGTCAATACGATAGGTGCAGCTGTTTTGATGGGTGAAAAATGTATGCGAAGTGGGCACCGAAAACGATGCTAACCGAGAGGCTCAGTCCGGTGGAAAGGAGCGTGACAGAAGGACAGACAGACAGACGGACAGACAGAGCCCAATTTTAAGGTACGGGAAATTTGTCGTCTGTAGTCATCCCATTTAAATTGGTTCGACTTGCCGTTGCTACTTGTGGTGTAACGGGATCAGCAAAATCTGCGAGATTGCTAGATCCAACTTCCCACCAATGCCCGGGCACCGACTAACGAAGGGGGTCCTCCGATGATCCGTAATCTGCTGAACTTGCTCACCTTGTGTACCCGTCGGTTGGGCTGGATCTTCCTCTCTTGGTGACTGCTAAGTTGTTCGATCTGCGTTGGTTCAACGTTTTGGCTTGACGTTGGGGTCGTAGAGTAGCGTGGGAGTCTTCACACCACTCGCCAGTAGTAGATCCGGAGTCCAAGCGATTAGATCGAGCTTGGATCCGGCGGCCTAGATCTGGATCCGACCGTGTAGTAATCCCGTTGTAGTAGATTTCCCTTACTGGAGGTCCTTTGATTGCTTGGCGCTTCCTATAGCGCGATCTTGATCGTTGAGAAACCGAAGATCTACCGGCTAAGTAATTAATACCGGGATCTTGGATCTGCACTTAGGGTAAGATACTAGGAGGTTGGATCTAGCCAATATATTATCTAGATATTATCAACCACCCTAGATCTATACACCTAAATCGCTATTAATACCGTAGGACCAATGTAGTTCCCGTTTCCAGGCGCTTAGCGGAGCACTTGTGTCGTACAATGCAAATTCGGTTCTGATTTAATGTTAAGACCTATCCTACCCTGTATCCTATCCTTAACGACACATCGACTGATTACGCTGTCCTGATTCTTGTCCTTTCTTGTCCTCACCATCATGGCAGTTGACATCTTTGCAGATCACCTTGGATCTGAACCATAAACATTAGATCACTACCGTATCGCTCAAGTCCTAAACGAACTTTTGTCCTAAGCGAACACGATTATCAACCAATAGCGTAGCGTGAAATATGCATATGTTATTGCTCTAAAACGCTGATATCGAGGTTCTAAAACTTAGCCTCTTTCACACCACCAATTTCGAAGATGGGACAACAGTGCACCACGGCTGTCGGCAGATAGTCAAAGCAGTACAAGCGCATATCGGTCGACTATACGCACAAACAGCAGGTACTGCATCTTTAGAAGCTGACAATGACACAGGCAAAGCTGTCGCCAAATTATACCCCTTGATCAGTACGTCAGCTGAGCGAAAGAAAAAGCTTAAGCAGCTTTCATCCTGGGGGCCTCAACGCAAGCAAATTGAGCTGATGCGCAGTCAGCATAAGGGCATCACAAAAACCTTCGTAACATTGGTGAAGCCATTGTTCTGCTTCGCGATGTCGAAGAATAAATCGTGCTGTGGCTTAACTCAATAAGGAGAGAAGGTTGTCCTGTTTCAGCGCAAATGCTCCAATTCAAGGCGTTCGAGGTGGCATCAGAGCGTAGATTTCCCGCAGACATATTCACCGCTTCATATTCGTGGAGGAAGGGTTTCATACGGATTCGATTACCTATTCGTGTTCGTACATGTCAAGGATAGACCACGCCGTGATCGTGAAGTACAACATTTCCACGGTTTTCCATGCTGATCATACAGGTGAGATACCTAGCCATTGATCATGTGATTCTCGTCGGTTCCATCTTTTCGACGCTAATCGGTAGCATTTTAAAATTAATTCTTACCCACTCAATTACGTAATTACCCTAATCGTCGCACCTTGTCGTTCGTTTAGGACTTGAGCGATACGGTAGTCGCAATGCTGTGATCTGGACTTCTTCTTTCTCCAGTATCGTAATCATTCCCCATAATATCCAGATCACCCGTCTTCCCAGTAAGATCATGTCTTAATAGGCCAGATCATGCTGATCCAATTGCAGATCGGCTATATCGGCTAGATCTCCTTGATCTATGGTTTCCATGGCTGATCCAGTGCTAATACTTCGTAATAAGCATAACCATCTCGAATCCCAGCTTACTCCATGCTGTTAATCCTCCAATCATCGTCCAGCTTTACCGTAATATATCTCGATCCCGGATCACTCGGATCCGCCTATGGATCTAGTTCCATTAGCCCTGATCCAGGTTCTCCGAATGGAAACTGATATGCTAACCGTTCTGGACTTCACAGATATAACTTATGGCCTAGATCCAGGCATCTCAATCTAGATCACCAGTTTCCATAGCGTAAATAGACATACTGCCACACCCATCTTGTAATCGCGCCAGTCCCACATCATCCACATCTATATGTGATCTTCCCAACCTTTTAGATCTGGGTATATATACAGATCGTATGTCCATCCATTCGTCACGTCCCACCTAGGGTACCACTAATCTCCATCAATCTTATCAATCAGCTGGATCCGTGACTAGATCCATCCACATCGGCTCGTCATCCAATCCAATCACGTCACGTCAGGTCCGATCACGTCCAAAGTACTGTTCGATTTCAGTTAAGTTCGACGATGCTTCAACTAAGTCCGAATAATTACGCGGACAGTGCTGCTTTTGTAATTTCTGGAAAGAAAGTTCTAGTCAATAAGATAGTTGCAGTTGCTTTGATGGGACAGAAATGTATGCGAAATGGCACCTAGAATGATGCCAACTGACAGGTTGAGTCCAGTGGAGAGGGGCGTGACGGAGTGACGGACAGACTGACAGACAGACAGACAGAGCCCGATTTTAAGGAGTTCTAAATTTTAAGGAATTCTAAATTTTAAGGTGCGGGAAATGAATACGAAAGACAAAACTAGAACATGTATAACAAATTCTCTGGATTTTAGATCCAGAGTATTTCGGAGAAGGCAACTCGAACCCAAACTAACTTTGATACTTGATGGACCCAATTCTCCGGAACCCAAAGTAACATTCTCTATACTAACTCAGTTCTCAAAACCTCTATACTTAGATTGACCTGTTATAAACGACTCTCGGATCGTCGAACTCGGCCAAAAGCGAGCTATTCCCTCCTTGTTTCAATGAGAACTTACAGCGGCGTTGGAAATCCGACTGTGGTCAAGTGAATTTACCTTCGATACCACATACCCTGAAGTCAGTTTGAAAAAATTGTGAATGTTGCCTGTGTCGGCTAGGGTCAACATCACGAATGTCATCCTATGCTATAGCATATATCGAACTCCAGGCTCGAGCTTCAAACAACATTCAAACAATCAAGCAAAGCAGATCGTCATGCAAGGTCTGTGGTGTATGCTGGGTCACCTAGGGTATGCTAACTACCATTCCGCGGTGGTAGACGGATGAATTCCATGTCGTCCTAAGTGTAAATATTATAGCATCAATGTTGCAGTTGGTACACAGATCGTAAGCAGGAACAACGGCCTGCCGATCACGAACGGCACCCCGACAAAATGCAGTACCGTTCCAAGATGTTTGCTACAGCTGTCATAACAGCATTTGACCTCCGCAGCGGAGGTTTGGCAGAGGACGGCGCGTAGCGCGGAGGGTTAGCCCGGTAAGGAGGTACTATCTATTTAGCGGAGGCCGAAGACTGACCCCGAGAAGCAAAACGACGAGGGCCGCCGCAGGCGGGATATCGCCTTTGATGCATCAGTCATTGCATGTGGCTCATGGCTTGTGATCATATGAAAGCTTTGTTGTGGTTAATGATTAATAGTTGAGGTAGCGTGATAAACTGTTTCGTAACATTTAGAATAATGTGTGTCCGAGTATAAAATCCAGAGCTTCCCCGGGCATCGCACGGCATAATTGATCAAAAGTCATCATGAGAACAGCGGTATATAACGAGAGTGTATGTGTAAATCACTATTCCTATGATAATTAGATCTTCCACATGCCACCCAACCAAACGCCACCATTGTGGATATGCTTTTTTCGAAACAGCAACGATAGTGACAAGTATGTGGTGAAGTGGATCCGAAAGAATTGGCATTGGAATATCCAGGAAAGATCCGATTTGGACGTCGGCATCATTCTAGTCGCCACTTCGCATACATTTCTGTCCCATCAAAGCAACTGCAACTATCTTATTGACTAGAACTTTCTTTCCAGAAATTACAAAAGTAGCACTGTCCGCGTAATTATTCGGACTTAGTTGAAGCATCGTCGAACTTAACTGAAATCGAACAGTACTTTGGACGTGATCGGACCTGACGTGACGTGATTGGATTGGATGACGAGCCGATGTGGATGGATCTAGTCACGGATCCAGCTGATTGATAAGATTGATGGAGATTAGTGGTACCCTAGGTGGGACGTGACGAATGGATGGACATACGATCTGTATATATACCCAGATCTAAAAGGTTGGGAAGATCACATATAGATGTGGATGATGTGGGACTGGCGCGATTACAAGATGGGTGTGGCAGTATGTCTATTTACGCTATGGAAACTGGTGATCTAGATTGAGATGCCTGGATCTAGGCCATAAGTTATATCTGTGAAGTCCAGAACGGTTAGCATATCAGTTTCCATTCGGAGAACCTGGATCAGGGCTAATGGAACTAGATCCATAGGCGGATCCGAGTGATCCGGGATCGAGATATATTACGGTAAAGCTGGACGATGATTGGAGGATTAACAGCATGGAGTAAGCTGGGATTCGAGATGGTTATGCTTATTACGAAGTATTAGCACTGGATCAGCCATGGAAACCATAGATCAAGGAGATCTAGCCGATATAGCCGATCTGCAATTGGATCAGCATGATCTGGCCTATTAAGACATGATCTTACTGGGAAGACGGGTGATCTGGATATTATGGGGAATGATTACGATACTGGAGAAAGAAGAAGTCCAGATCACAGCATTGCGACTACCGTATCGCTCAAGTCCTAAACGAACGACAAGGTGCGACGATTAGGGTAATTACGTAATTGAGTGGGTAAGAATTAATTTTAAAATGCTACCGATTAGCGTCGAAAAGATGGAACCGACGAGAATCACATGATCAATGGCTAGGTATCTCACCTGTATGATCAGCATGGAAAACCGTGGAAATGTTGTACTTCACGATCACGGCGTGGTCTATCCTTGGCATGTACGAACACGAATAGGTAATCGAATCCGTATGAAACCCTTCCTCCACGAATATGAAGCGGTGGATATGTCTGCGGGAAATCTACGCTCTGATGCCACCTCGAACGCCTTGAATTGGAGCATTTGCGCTGAAACAGGACAACCTTCTCTCCTTATTGAGTTAAGCCACAGCACGATTTATTCTTCGACATCGCGAAGCAGAACAATGGCTTCACCAATGTTACGAAGGTTTTTGTGATGCCCTTATGCTGACTGCGCATCAGCTCAATTTGCTTGCGTTGAGGCCCCCAGGATGAAAGCTGCTTAAGCTTTTTCTTTCGCTCAGCTGACGTACTGATCAAGGGGTATAATTTGGCGACAGCTTTGCCTGTGTCATTGTCAGCTTCTAAAGATGCAGTACCTGCTGTTTGTGCGTATAGTCGACCGATATGCGCTTGTACTGCTTTGACTATCTGCCGACAGCCGTGGTGCACTGTTGTCCCATCTTCGAAATTGGTGGTGTGAAAGAGGCTAAGTTTTAGAACCTCGATATCAGCGTTTTAGAGCAATAACATATGCATATTTCACGCTACGCTATTGGTTGATAATCGTGTTCGCTTAGGACAAAAGTTCGTTTAGGACTTGAGCGATACGGTAGTGATCTAATGTTTATGGTTCAGATCCAAGGTGATCTGCAAAGATGTCAACTGCCATGATGGTGAGGACAAGAAAGGACAAGAATCAGGACAGCGTAATCAGTCGATGTGTCGTTAAGGATAGGATACAGGGTAGGATAGGTCTTAACATTAAATCAGAACCGAATTTGCATTGTACGACACAAGTGCTCCGCTAAGCGCCTGGAAACGGGAACTACATTGGTCCTACGGTATTAATAGCGATTTAGGTGTATAGATCTAGGGTGGTTGATAATATCTAGATAATATATTGGCTAGATCCAACCTCCTAGTATCTTACCCTAAGTGCAGATCCAAGATCCCGGTATTAATTACTTAGCCGGTAGATCTTCGGTTTCTCAACGATCAAGATCGCGCTATAGGAAGCGCCAAGCAATCAAAGGACCTCCAGTAAGGGAAATCTACTACAACGGGATTACTACACGGTCGGATCCAGATCTAGGCCGCCGGATCCAAGCTCGATCTAATCGCTTGGACTCCGGATCTACTACTGGCGAGTGGTGTGAAGACTCCCACGCTACTCTACGACCCCAACGTCAAGCCAAAACGTTGAACCAACGCAGATCGAACAACTTAGCAGTCACCAAGAGAGGAAGATCCAGCCCAACCGACGGGTACACAAGGTGAGCAAGTTCAGCAGATTACGGATCATCGGAGGACCCCCTTCGTTAGTCGGTGCCCGGGCATTGGTGGGAAGTTGGATCTAGCAATCTCGCAGATTTTGCTGATCCCGTTACACCACAAGTAGCAACGGCAAGTCGAACCAATTTAAATGGGATGACTACAGACGACAAATTTCCCGTACCTTAAAATTGGGCTCTGTCTGTCCGTCTGTCTGTCTGTCCTTCTGTCACGCTCCTTTCCACCGGACTGAGCCTCTCGGTTAGCATCGTTTTCGGTGCCCACTTCGCATACATTTTTCACCCATCAAAACAGCTGCACCTATCGTATTGACTGGAACTTACTTTCCAGAAATTACAAAAATAGCACTGTCCGCATTATGATTCGCACTTAGCTGGAGTCTCCTCGAACTTAACTGAAATCGAACAGTAGTGCATTCTGAACCCATGTTTTGGACAATCATTTTCTACCAGCATCTATTATAATAATATTTGTTCTTTTATTTAATATTAAAATCAACACTGTAAAACTGCTCTACTAAACTGGCCGCGTCATCCAATTGATATGAACTGGTTGACAAATCTGTGTTAGTGTTCAGGGCGTAAACACCGCTCTCTGCAGACGGATAGAATAGTGTAAGTCGAGAAGATAGAGTATTTTGAAGAATCGTTTTCAGTTTTTCGTTTCAACTCGCATGTTTCAACTGGCTAAACAGCTGCAGGTTCATCCGTTTTAATGTGGCGAAACTTGAGCAATTTTTATTGTAACGAAGGTGCTGTTAGCACGTGTGTTCGTAGTGCCGACTAAGTAGTATATAATTCTAGCTATGCGTGCGCAGTTGGAGCGCTCGGACGCGCACCTCGAGTAAAACCAGGGTATATATGTAGCTTCACCAAGCGGTTTGTGCTCCACGTTGATGCAGGTGATGCTATACACAGTTCGAATGCTTATCGGTTCTGTACAACTATCTATCAGTGCTTTGGCAGAGACTTCGACTGCAGCTATCATGACGGTTACACTACTACAGTGATTCGGCAGCTGCAAAGTAGCACACGATATACTATTATCACAATATCCAATCTAATAGGAATTCTACTTGCCGATAGCAACGTGTAACGCAGTGGATACGATAATGCTACAGTCTCGGAACATCATGATTCACACAGCCTAGCCATGACAGAGATCGGCAGCCAGCAGCAAGTTAAGTGGGATCAAATTGGAGATTGGTAACATTCAGTGATTTCAATCATCTTACAATCAAGAGTGCTGCAGGAGACCATGATGTAAATTAGTCTAACTTTGTGTAGTTGTGAGAGATCATCTACAGCAGCTATCAAAGCTACTACGGTATGGTATAGTTTGATATAGATTGCATAGGACTAAAGATTGCCGCGCTACCGTGATAATGCGCGTCGACAGCTCTGCACCAGATTCAGCGAGTTTCGCCAGTACAAATAAAATGGATTTTAACTATTAGCGCTGTTGCTGGCGCTGCCGCAATGTCTGAGCTACCACGCCGAAAGTAACTGAGTTGCTCTGGCCCAGTAGTGAAAACAACATAATATAATATGGAGCTGCAGCTACGTTGCGGTCGTCAATTTATTCCCTAATAAATAGTTTCGGTTGTTTAAATTGAATATTCCCTTACAATCACCATGGGTTAGTACGTATAATCACCAGTTTCGACAGCGATCGTCTGGATTGTCGTATATCTATTCGTTCGGATAGTTCGTGATAACGACAATAAACTATATGTACAGTACTTCAGTAAATCGCTAAGCGAGGTTGGAGAAGACCTTTCAACGTGATACGGGAACATTTTCCTATGGTAAAAATCTAAGGTCAGGGTGAGTAGGTGTGACACTAATCACAACAAAATTCAGTGTATTTTGAATTATACAGCACACGAAACCATATAAGCTAACAAATACGAGTTTTTAGATGTATTGTTACAACATTCCACCAATACTTCACTAAATTATCGTTTGAGATCACATGCTCCAACAAACGTTAGACGAAGCATCCGCGTAGCGGATGCCCAAAGCGCTAGTCACTCTCCTACTAAGATTGTAACGTGTTCGTCTGTCTGTCTGTCACTCCGTCACGCTCCTCTCCACCGGACTGAGCCTCTCGGTTGGCATCTTTTTTAGGTCGCGCCTCTAAACATTTATCACCTATCAAAGCAACTGCAACTATCTTATTGACTAGAACTTTCTTTCTAGAAATCACAAAAGTAGCACTGTCCGCGTTATTATTCGGACTTATCTGGAACGTTCTCGATTCGCACCTAATCGAAAGATCTCGTACCTAATCGAAGGATCTCGTACCTAATCGAATTGTTCTCTGGATATTTATTATCCAGAGTTTTAGGTGGGATCGCAGACCGTCTGGAAACTTGTATAAATACATAGATCAGTACATATCGTAATTTAATGAAACTTCACTCTCTATTATAAAGAGTCACAAACGGTCGGGAAATCGAATACCTGTCCTCATTTTTATCACGAACAGGCGAATGTTGACCCATCCGGACACTAACAACCTTCGTACGACCTAACAATAAGTAACATTCGTGCAGCATTCACGTAACATCCACTGGACCTGATGTGGCGATGATCCAGTGCTCGAAAAACGTAACAAGCCATTTCAAGCTATCGAATGGCTCTATTGGGACTGTTGTTGCAATTACGCTAGCTAAAAATGATTATATTGAAGTGCGTGTCGTTGATGGAATTGAAGAGCATCAACACTCTACCTCCTGATGTTGTGTTCGTCAAGTTCAAGGATTATTCAGATTGCTCCTTTCACCTGGTGCCTGCCATCGATACGAGAGAGGAATCAGCGTGAAATTGCCAGATCGACAGTTCTCTGTATGCATACGTCAAGTGCCGTTGGTACTTGCATACTCTCTCACTACGGAAAAATGCCATCCAACACGACGTTCACCACAACGATCATTATTTTATGTTGCGGTGACGCGGGTCAAAACTTTACGTCAGCTTTATCTCATGACGCCCCATACAAATCAGTTTCTGGAGTACTTCATTCCAAGTCAAGACGCACTTCGAGAGAGCTTGAGACCGCTGGCACGAACAATCTGTCTCTAAGTATTTCAATTGCTAAATTTCTAGTGCATGTTATATAATGCTTCATCGAGGATGTTTTGCTAACAAATTTGTTCTGTAAAACAGGTCGATATAAATATCCAGAGCTTCTCCGGGCAACGCACGGCATTAGTCTCGAACTTTAATGGATTTCAAATTCACATTTCGCCATTTCAAAATCGACGCCGTTGACGACACTAGGAGTACGAACTGCGCCGGCTGTAGGGCACCTACAGAGAACTTACGTAGGTGTAGCCACATAACATATTAACGTATTAATAAAGTCTTTACGGCTTCGGGAGTTCCGTCTGTTGGGAGAACTGGTGCCTTCTGGGGCAACCAAGACTTACTGTGCGCGTTAGAGAGGGAGACCGGAGCCGTGCATTGGATGAATTATACACCACTGCACGGAGGGATGAGTATCCAAAGACGGCCATACTGATGAGGCCTAGCCAGCCCCCAGAGGAGCCCATTCCCTGACCAGAGTTGCCAGGACGACCCTCTCGAAGCAAACGTTACAGTAGAGTCACGATTTCGTTCCTCTCTGGCAAAAAGTGTCTTTCCGAGGCGGGGATTTCTACCCCCGGAGGCACAATTCCAGGACACGAGGGCGATAAGGAGGTTGCAGCTGGAGCCCGTTGCCGTACTAAGGTTTAGTCCTGTCGCACCTTTGCTCTCCGGAGCCGCGACCCTGAGGCGCCCATGTTTGCCCGCCAGCAGCATGGGAAGTCTCATACCGAGGCGCTGAGGCAGATCCATGTGGCGATAAAAACCGGCTTGGCCGGGCCACCTGCCTTATCCTCGGAGAGTGGTCGTGTATGGGACCTGCACGTTGGATTTGGGGGTGACCCCAGTCCCGTGCTCCTGTGTCCGCGACAGGGCGCGTGCGAACAGCCACGTGGCATGGTCGCGGACCTGCCGAGTCATTGGGGACAGTGGCTTGAGGGCTTATGGTTTACCTTTTGTTTAGCGGTGAACTGAGACCTTTTACTTCAGTAAAATGAAATGTTTTTGCCGCGGCATCTGGAACCGCTTTCGCACGTTTTTTCAACACAAGAAGAAGCGCGAAGATGTAGACAACTAAGAAAGTAAGAATTTAGACTAACGTAGGTTTGTGTTAAGTGTTTGTAGGAACAATGGCGAGAAAGCGCACGTATGGAAGCGAAGAAGAAATCAAAGCAGTCTATCGTGCGCCAGATGGGCACGAAGAACCAGCTGCAAAGCGACGACGGATGAAGAACCTCAGTGCAGCTTTGATCCGGTTTAGAAAGCAGCAGTCTGAGATGAGAGATCAGGAGAATGCAGACTCCATTCCGGCGGTTGTCAGCGCGTTGCAGGCTGTTGCGATCGGGTCAGAACAAAATGCAACGACTGCAAGTATGTCAACTGCTGTCACAGAACGTTCAAGACCTGCCAACTCTGAGTTTGCAGTAGGCATCGAACCTACAACAAATAATCACCCAGAGCCACGACGAAGTCCAACGGCCAGGCGTTCCCGAGCCAACATGACACCTTCTCAATTAGCTCGCGTTCGTGCGGCAGATGCTGAGAGGAAACGGTGAGCCAGAGCTAACCGATCGGAGTCTCAGAAAAATCGAGATCAGCAACAAGGCGCTCAGCGTGCAAGAGCTCGACGTGCGCTGATGAATCCCGGTGAATTGGAAGGATTGCGTGAAACCAATCGTGTTTGCCAGAGCAATCAAAGGAATGAACTTTCAAATGAACAGCGAGAACTACAAAGATATCAAGATGCCGAAGCCCACCGGGAACGCAGGGAAGGTATGTTATTGGAAGAGCGTCAGACAATGCGAGATTAAGACACCGCTGCTCGACGAGTGACAAGGGAAGCCATGACGGAAGATGAACGTCAAGACGCAAGAGAACCCGATGCTGAAATGCATAGGGTACGCAGAGAAGGTATGACAGAGAAAGTACAACATACCATACGAAATCGAGCCGCGGCCGCTCGGCAAGACATACGAGATGCGATGACAGAAGAAGAACTTGATCGACGAAGAGAGACAGAACGATTTCGACGCCGGTCGCGAAAGTATCAAAAGGGCTTGCGTACTACGAAGAATTCGATCACGTTATCATTCAAGGCGGTCGCCATTATTTCTCCCGGTACACGGACGAAACCCTGTAACACGAACGAGTGTATCAGCACTGCGGTGCTTGGAAGTTTCCAGACGAAACCGAAGGAAGTTGTTGTCGTAAGGGATTGGTGAGTGTTCCTCACCCTCGCGAAGCTCCAGCTGAACTTAACAGACTCTTTGGCAATCCGAGATTTAAGCAGTCGATCCGCGCATACAACAACGTCTTCGCGTTCACATCAATGGGATCCTCGCGTACCCTCTCTCTCAATGTCGACGAAAGGGTAACCCGAAGTGGTGTTTACAACTTCCGCGCACAGGGGTCTGTTTGCCATCGCATGGGAGCACTACTACCGCCACTCAACCGCCGACCTATGTTTGCGCAAGTATACATTAATGATCCAGATATGGAAGCACGCGTAGCAAGCCGGATGGGGATGACAGATGGATTGGACCCGGCTATACTTGAGAAAATCGACCAAGTGATGACTGCCCACAACGGGTACACCCAACAGTTTCTAAACGCTCGCAGACCCTTGATTGATCGTGCTGGACCGGCGTACCAAGCAGCCGTGGAACGGTTTGCACGCCAATTAGTTGCTGGTGAAGCTAGACCTGGCGATAATCCTGCGCTGCGTCTGAATGAGTTTCTACCTCGCGATGAGGACCTCCGGCTTCGATTGCATGTGGCACGGAACGCAAATCCGGGTACCCACAACCCACCCACTGCATCCGAAGTGGCAGCTATCATTATTTATCGAGCTGCGGCCGAGCACAGAAATATCATTTTAAACACGCGTCAGGGAGGCTTCAAACAAATTTATGAAACGAGTGAGAGCTACGATCCACTTCAATACCCTCTCCTGTTTCCGTACGGAGAACCAGGATGGACATATGATCTTCCATATGTAGGCAGCGCCGTGGACAGTAACGGTAAACCTCTGACGATGTCGCTTCGAGAGTACGAATCATATGTTCTTCATGGTCGGACTGCGAGCAATTCGTTAATTCTCCGAGGAGGTCGCCTGACGCAGCAGTATTGTGTGGACCAATGGGCCAAATGTGAGCAAGAACGCCTGCGGTTCATAGAAAAGAACAAACTTCAGTACCGATTGGAAACACTGCAAGGTCTCACTGATGCCCTGCGGAACGAATCTGTCGATGTACACAGAGTGGCTGCAAATGAGGAAGTGGCACAACGTAGGTCTACAGCTACTACACGGCAAGCACGGGACACTGGGGTAGACTCAGCTGCACCTGAAGCAGAGAACATCGGTCGTAAGGTCATTATACCTCCTACATTTACGGGAGGGCCGCGTTACATGTACCAGCGTTTCCTGGATGCCATGGCTATAGTCCGAGAGACGGGTGCACCCAATTTGTTCATCACCATGACGTGTAACCCGAACTGGCCTGAAATCAAGGAAAATCCCAGATTGGAGAGAAGGCCTCTGATCGACCGGACATTGTTGCGCGTGTGTTCATGCAGAAGCTGAAGACCCTCAACAAGGACCTCGACGAAGGTCTACTGGGTGTTGTAGCTACCCGGATTCACGTGGTAGAATACCAAAAATATGGTCTACCACACGCCCATATCCTGCTGATTATGCGACCGGAAGACAAGCCCGTAACGGCGGCGGATGTCGACCGCTTGACGTCAGCCGAGCTTCTGGATAAGGGGACACACCCTGAGCTCTATGAAACCGTCATTTCAAAGATGTTGCACGTTCCATGTGGGCAACAAAACCCCAACTGTCCCTGCATGAAGAACGGCAAATGTTCCAAGAAATTCCCCAAACAATTCGCAGAAGAAACGATAATGGTTGAGGATAAGTATCCTACGTACAGGAGATGTCGTCGACCTGAAGGAATTCTGAGCCACAAGGGGAAGGTGTGGGATAACGCAAAGATCAACCAGTGGGTCGTACCTTACAACCCATTCCTGTCGCAGAAATATGACTGACACATCAATGTTGAAGTATGCGCTACAAACAAGGCAGTGAAGTACATCTACAAGGGTTCGGATATGACGACGATTACAATTGAAGGAGAGGAGATTCAAGCGAACGAGATTCTACAGTACTAGCTGGGTCGCTATATTTCTCCGGTAGAGGCTTACATGCGGCTATTCGGCTTTCCCACACAAGGTTCTTCACATGCCGTTGTAAATCTTCCTATCCACCTGGAATGAATGAGTCTGGTCACGTATCGAGATCATGCAACGACTCCATAGCTTCAGAACTTGGTCCGGCGATGGGATCGAACGAAGTTGACTGCGTTTTTCAATTTGTGTACGCAAGGCCCAGAAGCGACCGCTGATTTGCTGTACAAGGATGTTCCTGTGAAGTACAGGTGGGATGATCGTTTGAAGCATTGGGTACCGTACAGAAGATACGTTGCTTCGCTGGGTAGATTGGCGCACGTCTCGCCACAAGACCCAGTGCGGTTTTACCTTAGACTTCTACTGTGCAATTGGCGATCACCCAAATCATTCGTAGATATTCGCACAGTGAATGGAGTGGTCTACGATATCTTTCACGACGCAGCACTGGCTGCCGGGTACTTGGAAAATGATCAAGAGTGGGAAGAATGCTTAGCGGAGGCAGTTTCGTTTAAGATGCCATCCGCTTTGCGCCAACTTTTGGGAATCATTTTAGACCATCGACAGATCCTGCCTGTCTTGAAGGATGCTACTCGAGCAGAAACGCTGGAGGCTTGCTTCAAGTCTTCCCACTGTGGAGCCATTTACGACAAGTGCGTCTGACTGAGAACATGCTTGTTCAGACGGCTCCGGACCCAGCAAGCGCCGCTGAATTGACCGAATATTCCGACTTCTTACTTCCGATTGGGGAGGGTCGATATCCAGCTAACCCCGAAATTGGTGAGAACGACATATGTCTTCCACGTGACATGTGTATTATGCTAGGCGCACGAGCGGATGATTGATGGGATGACGAAGAAACCAAAGAGAACGAAAACATGGAAGCACCTCCAAACTTCAATCTTCTTCCACCAGCCGAAACGCCTCCTGACCGAAATGTAGATGATCCTAATGAGGACAGGCGAAAGCGCAATGCCAATGCGCTTATTGATGCAATGTATCCTGGTGTTGGTGATGACAATCTCCCGCATGAGTACCTCGTCGAAAGAGCCATTTTGGCACCAACGAAGGCAAGTGTAAGGCGAATTAACGACATGGTCTCGGAGCGTCTATCGGGAGAAACAAAAGAGTACCTCTCTGTTGACAGCCTCGAAGGTGTTGCGGATATAAACATGTTTGAGCCAGAGTTCTTGAACTCTCTGAATTTCTCCGGCATTCCACCACACCGGATTGTATTGAAAGTTGGAACTCCAATCATTATGATTCGCAACCTGAACAGCGACGCAGGGTTGTGTAACGGAACACGCCTTCGAGTAGTGTCACTGCGTGAGCGAAGCATTGAAGCTACGATTATGTCAGGGCCGTTCAAGGGAAAGCGAGTATTCATTCCGCGTATCATATTTTACAATGAAGATGACGACAAGGAATTCCCGTTCTGCCTTCGGCGAAAACAGTTTCCTGTGGCTCCGGTATTCGCGATGACGATCAACAAGGCCCAAGGACAGTCTATCCACCACGTGGGGACCTACTCGAGTCCCCTGTGTTCGCGCATGGACAGCTGTACGTAGCGTTGTCGAGGGTGACTTCAAGGAAGGTGATCAAGATAGCAAGGGACCCGGAAACCATCGACGAAGATGGGAACATACACACCAAGAACATTGTCTATCGGGAGATCTTCAATTTCTAAGTGCATAATTTCATATTTTCATGAATAAAATCTCTTACTTTTTCTCTTTGTGGTTTTCATGTGTAAAATCCTTGAACCATGTAATATTTCAACTTCACTGGTCTTTAATAACCTTAACCCCCCAACGCCCAAACGTTGTATCTGACAACATGATACATGTTGTATGTCCTAGACATACAACATGTTTAAATAGGGATTGGCTCGAAAAACGGCGAAAATATAGTGAAATCAAGTATAAGCAAATCATGAGCATACAAAGGAAATCTTCCCGATGCACAGGGGTAGGTGTGTTGAGAGTATAAAATTGTCGAAGGAAATCAGTGGCTGGTGGTCATTTGAAGAAACGCCCTCTAAGACGCAACACTCCTGACGCGACAATGGGAGCAAAGCGGCCTCCCCCGCGAGAAACGCGCAGCGAACATCAGTGCTTTGTGCAGCGCTTACAAGGAAGGAGTGCGGAGGAGCGAAAGAGGCTGCAGAAGGAGCATGCGGATTTTCTGGCTGGTTACCGCGACGCCGATGCAGACTTTGATGTCGAATACTCATCGCCACCGGCACTCACGCCTCGACCGTTCCCACTTCCGCCGACAGGCAAGGACGTGGCGTATCTGAAGGCGCAGAAGCGGTTGATCTCGCAGCAGCGACGCGCGGTAGTTGCAAAGACAGTGGTGGGGTCTGGTAAGAAGGCGCAACCACGACGGAAGACAAAGTAAATTCACGAAGAATTTGTCTTGGAACTGGAAACTGACAACGACGAAGAAGACGACGAAGACTACGAGGAGGAAATGGGGCATGAGGACGACGAGGAAGAGCTGGAGGAAGTGGTTGAAATGCTTCCGGAGGCGACGAAGGCTAAGGGCAAGTCCAAAGGAAAGCGGCAACCGAGGTCCAAGGCGAAGACGCTTCGAAAGCCAGCTGTGGCGCAACTTGCGAAGGAGGACAAAGAGGCGCGCCGATCAGCTGCTGAACAACGCTGTATTTCGTCGCTAGCAGCGGAGTTGGAAGGAGCGGATGAGCGTGAGCGAGCAAAGAAGAAGATTGGTGAGGCAAAGAAGACGAAGAAGAAGGCAGAACGTCTGCCACCGTCAACACCGCCGCAATCGAGGTACAGCAACTATAATCGGTGGATAATACAACATGCACTAACTTACGATGTTGTATGTCATGCAGCCCGGTACAACATGATCAAGATACAGCAAGTCAAGCGAGGGATGATACAACATTTGAGAATGGAGAAAGGTACAACATGATCGATGTCTGGATACAACATCTTAGGGATACAACATGTTAATGGTTTCACAGCCTAACCAGTTTCGTTTGTCGTTATTACAGGTGCGTCCACAAACAACCAAACAATACAACTGGCGGAACCGATGAATCAACTCCAACGCAGTCGGCCGAATACGAGATCCTTAATTCTGACTGTGAAGACACAGAAACGGAAATTGGCTTTTATGATGACGACGAGGAGTTACAGCGTGTCAAAGACTCCAGGCAAACGGTGAGGCGGAAATGGATAGCGAAGTCGGAGATAACATTGCTGGTGATGAAAGGAGTTCAAGTGAATCTGAAGGTGCTGAGAATGAAGATGAGGACGCGGCGAGTGGTACGCTTCCGAGCGACACTGGGACCGCATCAGCCGAATTGAATGGAGCCGGTCATGCTCAAGACTGGAGGGAGCTGCGCAAGGACGAGATGATTGCGTTTGTCCAGGATAATGTGGCGAGGCCGATGAAACCTTTATCGCCCAGGGGGTTTGTATAGCGCAGCCCAAGATGTTCCTCAGGGTGTAAACCCAGATAATCGACTTGAGAGTCAACAGCAAGGCGATTGATCCAGAGGTTTGCAGCCGCGAAGCTTTAAACCCAGAGAATCACTCCCCTTGGTTGGCGTGGGTACCTCGTGTAATCCCTGTCGGCTCGTTTGTCTTCGACGGAACGGCACTCCACAGATTGTAAGTGTAGCCTTGAAGAAGTGCCGGAGTGTACGTCTAATCCAGAACGCACCTCCACACCAAAGGCAAACCCAGAGAATCAGGTCACCCGAAACCCAGAATATTGCAGATTCTGGGTTCAGGATGTCAGACAACTCTGGGACTTGTAGCTCAGAAGACACCTTACCCAAATGCCCTCTTAGCTTGATAAAATCAACAAATACAGAGTATACAAACACTACAACTAGCCGTCACTTATTCTTTTGGACCCTCGGACGGTGGGTCACTCCTACACTAGGCTCACTCGAGTCCTAAATTCAGGGGCCTAGCTCCCCTGAGACTCACACAAACGCGCACCACCTCCAATACAGGAGGAAAATACAAACATTATCAATAACCTTCCCTTCACACAAGCAGTCAATACAAAATCCTGGAGGCGACTACCTAGCACCCCAGAATACCCTTCGATAATATGAAATGGGCTACCACAAGCACAGCAAGTGACCCAACTAGGATATGGAATAGATGGATCACTCCAGGAAGCTCAAGGCCGTCACTGGTCCCCACCTAACTGGACTTAAGTTTGATGGAGTCCACACAGACGGCCGTCCTTCGCCGTTGATGTGCCCTTAGCGTCCCGCGGTCGTAGTCTCGGGTCCTCGGGAATTGCCGTCGGCAGGCTTGGCCGAAGTCACTTGCGCAGTACAGGGAAAATTGAACTCTGTTTGTCTTTTATCAGCTACTTCTCTTTCTCTTCTGCATTCTTTTCTGGGCAAATATCTTCTGTTCACTATAATTGAGGTCGAATATCTTGTCTTGAGTATACCTTGGGTTCAGCGGTCCAGACTTGCGATCGACTTGCGATTTCATGGTTGTCAGACTTCGAAAGTGCCAAATGTGGGTCCTTGGTCTTGGTCTAGTATGACACGAGATTCCCTCTCGATTCCTTGAAAGTGTCCAATCTGCACATCCAATATGATTCTTCAAGGTCACACATCACTTGATTGCAGACTGGCTTCGAACTGACTCGAAATCCAGAGAATCACGTGACACTCAGGGTCACCCATGAAATCTCTGTGAAACTCTGGGGGTCATTGGGGGGTTATGATGATCTGTGGATATTAGCTTGGGGGATACTTGATTTTGGTATTTAGAGTCTGGATTCATGATCCAAACCCAGAGATTCATCTTGAACTCTGGGTCACCCGTACTCAGGGGGGTGAACTCTGGGTAATCATGCGGTACTCTGAATATTAGGTCTGTTGCATCACAGACTCACATATATATCCATAAATCCAAACACTTATCGGGTTTAGCAGCCTCCTGCGCATGATCACGGGGTAGTGGGTTGATTTCTCAGGGTAATATGATCCTTTGTTGTACTCTGGCCCACAGCAAGATGAGGTGTACTCTGGGATACGTTCACCAGAGACACTTTCCGCCAGACTTAGGCACTCATCGTAAGGGACAGTCCGCGGCTGGATTGAGTGTTTTTTGCACCCCTGGGCGTGCACTCCCAGGAATCACACTTCCAACCAGTTGGGCCCATCTGCAGTCAGGTACTGGATTCATCCCATAGCATCATTTTCTTCCCACAATCGCCATCCGTGTCACACGGGTACAGCCGCGCCGCATCCAAGTCATCCACCAATCACAGTCCAATACACACTCCTAGTCACAGAGGTGACGGCACGTCGTCGGCAAATTTCTGGAAACCGCCTCGTGTCAACCGCCTCGTGTCAACCGCCCCTCCTGGTCCGGGTCCATCAAAGAGGAAATCGCTCCGAACTGGTGAACCATGGCCAGGCCACGAAAACACAGAGCGTCAGCCGCCGTTAACATCAACACGGCCGTTGCACTCTGTAGATTCCCTGGGTTTCACACACTTCGACGACACCCTGTCTCCCTGACGGTTGGTCGGGACCTATCTTCAAGGTTCTCTTCTCAAGCGCAAAATCTCCAACGGGTAACGCGAGGTCATATCTCCATTTCACAAATCATCGACATGGGCAAGTCTTCACCCATGGATGGCAAACCAGCGTCGACGTCGGCTCAAGGCACGGCGTCTTCCGGCAACGCGACCCCTCCGGCGGTCGACAATACCAAGCAGGCGGGTGACTCGCGATACCTGTCGTAGCATAACTTCCAACAATACCCAGGGTTTCACTTCAGCGTTTCGCCTTGTCTTCCTCAGAATGTCAACACCTTCTGACTTGTTCTTTGGGTTGCTCACTTGACGTCTATCACAGCTTCCGTGAAGCTCATCATCGCCACTTTGCTCCTTAATACTCCATATGAAGCCCGATCCTCAGCAGTGTTCTTATCCATAATCAAATCAAACCAAGTAAAATCGCAATCACACTTCTGTCTCCAATCTCCACACATTCCTTTGATCTTCCTCAGAGTCTCTTGGTATTACCCAGGGTTTTATCCCCTGGAACTCACTTGCGACTCTGGATTACAATCACCTCAGGATGCTATATTCCTGGGTGATCATCGCTGGCTTGCATGGCCTGGA
This sequence comes from Phytophthora palmivora, assembly GCA_008079305.1. Taxonomy (NCBI): domain Eukaryota; phylum Oomycota; class Peronosporomycetes; order Peronosporales; family Peronosporaceae; genus Phytophthora; species Phytophthora palmivora. The sequence goes on along the minus strand of VOQZ01001124.1, from coordinate 28,226 downwards.
AACGGGCCCGTGGTCTTGCGTCTTGATTAAACTCATACAGTAAGGCGCCACAGTTTAGTCTTGACACAGGGAGCCATTCGGTCTCGTCATAGCCCTTCCACTTCACGAGATACTCACGTATCCGTCTTGATGTCCTAGTTCGTTTAGTCCATCGCAGATCCAAAATTCGTTCGACTTCGTATTCATCGTTCACAACATCTGGTTCCCAGCTATCTTCGGGTAACAACGCTGCGTCGAAGTCGTCGTCGTCGCTCACCTCAATTTTTCCACAGTGGGACGTTTCGGGAACTGTGCTCTGGGCTTCAGGTGACTCACGTGTACCCAGGGATTCACACGATATCCAGTGTTCTCGACTCTGAGTTTCATGCGGAAATTGTCATGAATTTCCTGGATTCTGAAGGGGCCATGCCACATATGAGCTAGCTTGCGACTCAACCCGGGTTGCACTTTGGGTATGTACAACCAGACAGCATCGCCCGCCGCGAACCCCGACCTCAGTCGCTCCGACAATTCTTTCCACTTCCTGGTTTGCTTGGCAGAGCGCACCCGCTTAGCCTTCTTCTGGAGATCCTCAGCGCAAGCTTGAGCGTAGCTATAATCTCGCTGCAGTTTCCTGCGCCATTCGTACGCGGTGCGCTCTTGAACACTCGAGGGCCTGGGCCCTAGCATCGCTGAAACCGTGCCATGTGCATCCCAGCCGTGTACCAGAAAAAACGGAGTATCCAGGCGAGTAGCATCGAACGACGTGTTCAGGGCGAACATCAGGCGTTCTGCATGGTCGTCCCAGTCACTCTGGTCCGCCTCAGCAATGTAAGCTCGGATGCTGCGCACAACAGTCTGCACTGACTGCTCTTGTTGTCCGTTCGCCTGGGGGCGATACGCCAGAGTGGCCCGCTGCTTACTACCCAGAAGTTCACGAAAGCGTGTAAACACTTCACTCATGAACCTCGGGTCTTGGTGTGCCTCAGCATCGAGCTCGCTCCGAACCTCCTGAAAACTTGTTCCTCGAACACCTCAGCGACGTCTTGAGCTGTAGTAGAGCTGATAGGTTTGCACATGACAAACCCTGAGAACGAATCCTGAAATAGTAACAGGAACGTATTTCCTCGGTCCGACTTGGGCAAATGTGTCACGAAATTCATGGACACGACTTCGAAAGGGCGTCTGGGTTCAATGTTCCCAGGGGAAGGCCCTGGGTTTTGAGGGTACCCCTTGTCGCTGGCGCAATCCACACACTCTTTGACAAAACCTTCCACGTCGGCATACATACCATTCCAATAGAACTCAGAACGTAGCTTCTCGTACGTCCTCGTGATTCCCTGGTGTCCACCCTGAAAGTCTTCGTGTGCGTAATGCAGGATATCAGGCTGAAGAGCTTGCGGTACTACAAGCCTGAGTTCGTCAACCATATCCCGGGGGCGGTCTCTGGTTGACCGACTCAAGCGATACAAGACTTCTCTGGAGTCCAGTACAAAATCATCAGCGTCTTTCGCGAGTTTGCTGGCTTGGGCATGCGACAGTTTCGCAGTGTTGCCTCTCAGAAAATCTTTGGGTTGCAACAGATAATCATCCTTATCCTGGTGCACCTTGATGCGACGCCATCGCTCGGCCTGGTATTCCAGGGGCCCGATAGGTTCGCCTTGAATTTCAGACTCCTGAGTTTGTGCGTGAGTTATGACGGCGAACACTTTGGCCGCCGCAGGTAGCGGGGCGCACTCAGGTCCTGGCACACTCAGAGCTTCCACACCCTGAGGGTCATCCTTCTGAATTCAAGCGTCCAGCAACACTTTCGGCTTTACCAGCTTCTCGTGGATCTTTGACACCAACTGCAGATGTATTCGTTCGTCGGCATCCTCCACTTTCCAGGACTCGCCAAGCGCAAGGGTCTAGGACGTCAGATAGTCTGCTACCTGGTTGAACTTGAACTTAGTCTTCAGAACCTCGTACTCGGCCAGCTTCCTCTGGAGATTGGGCTGGTTGCAGTTGATGAGACCTTGGGCTTGCTGAATAGCAATCCTAGAATCTCCTACCACAACGATATCCTGAACCCCTCGCTCAAACGCCAGAGTGAGGCCCTTCAGGAGCCCATGATACTCAGCGTCATTTATAGTCACGTTTCTCAGGATGAAACCTTGAGCGTCTAAGATCTCCCACCCGGGGAGACGCCATAGAATGCACCCACAGCTCCCTTGTCGCGTGGACGTCTTAGCCGCACCATCGAAACTCAGAATGTAATCTTCATAATCCGCTTCCAGCATCTCTATACTGATAGGTACTGGAGGTTTGACGCGCCCCTTGGCCGGGATCAGGTTCTCAGCGACTTCATCCAAGTGTTCTCTGGGGGTGATACCCGCACCTAGGATCGCAGCGAGACAGTCCTCGTCACGTTGAACTCTGCGTATTTCCAGGTCCCAGTGAGATAACTTCAGTCCCCACTTCACGGTTCGACCATCTGCCGACTGAGAAGTCAGCAGCCATTTCAACACAGAGTATCGCGTGTAAACGACTATCTTGGGACTGCCCTCAACCAGAGTGCGGAACACCTCCAGGACACTCAGAATAGCGATTACCTCCTTCTCGGCAATGTGATACCTCAGCTCAGCATCATTCAGAATTCGACCTGTGAAACGGACCGGATGCACAACCCCGTCGTACTCCTACCCCAGCACAGCGGACGCAGCGCAGGGGTTTGCGTGTGGAATGATCACGAACGGCTTTGAGCGGTCGGGATGTCTGAGCAGTGGAATTGAGACAATCCTGTGCTTCAGGATTTCAAATGCCTCCTGGGCTCTAGACAGATCTCTCCTAGATTTCATGTGCTCTTCGGTCAGCTCGTACAGGACGGCTGCAATCACGGGTAGATCTTCGATAAACTTGTTGTAATAATTCAGACTGCCCATGAAACTCTGAACCCCCTTCAATGTTGTCGGGAACGTCAAATCTTTGACCCCTTTTGCGATCTTCGGAATTGCCCTGATACCCTCAGCACTAATCTCGTGCGAGAGATACGGGATGGACAACATTCCGAATTCACTCTTAGGAAGTCTCTCGGAGATGTTCCAGTATCGTAGGCGAAATAGCAACGCATTCAGGTCCTGGCATAGTTGCTTCCAAGTAGGGGCACCATGGGCGATATCGTCGATGTACGAACTTCGACCCAGGACAGGTCCCATCTGAGTGGGAGCCGGGATATTACGCTGAAACACCGTCATCTCGTCTGTCAACACTGATAGGCGAGGTACATTATCACCTGAAATTCTGGGTTCCCTAGAGTTCAGCCCTAGAAAATGTAAGACATCCTGATCCACCTCAGCTTCTTCCTCAGGGGGCAACCGCCAGAATCCCCACAGGCAGTTATTGAGCACCGCCTGGAAAATCAGCGGTGCATTTTTGAGGCCAAATGGCATCCTGTCCCACTGGTAGTGTCCGTAGGGACAGACGAACGCAGAGATTAACTTGGCTCTCTCGGTCATCTTGATAGCCCAGAACCCACTAGCCATGGCCAAACTCATAAACCACATCGCCGATTAAAAGCCAATCAAGAGATCATCAATGAGTGGCAAGGGGTAATGTGAGAACTTAATGAAGCTATTTACCACACGGTAGTCGGTGCACATCCGGATATCCACACCATTCTTCATAAGGACGATCACGATCGGGGATGCCCAGGGAGATGTAGAGGTTTCAATCAGTCCGTTCTCCAGAAGCTTCTTCAGAAGTTCGTACACCTTGGTCCACAGATGCGGTGCAATAGACCTTGGGCGCTGAGCAACAGGTTTAGCGTCACCCACATCCAGGTCACACACCACTCCACGAGCGGGTGGGTGAGCTGCATTGCTATCTCCCAAGAAAATCTTCCGATGATACTCCAGAATTCGTCGCACTTGGTCTTCCATCTCAGGCGTCGTCTTCCCAGGGACTCCAACATCGGCCTCCTCGATCTTGCACTCAGGAGTCAAGTCTTTTATCTCAGAAAGCATAACCAACTGGTCACGCAACTGAGATAGTAACTCGCTTCCTTCCCGCATATAGACCGCAGGCTCATAGTCAAGGTCCTCGGTCGATAGTCTCATGCAACGCTCATATTCCTGCTTTAACTTCTCCAATGGGGTCCCAGGCATCCCATAGATTGGGATATCCCAATATTCCTCAACGGCGTCCAGCGAGTCATCATTATCTGCAACAGAATCCAGAGAATCACTTTCTTCACCTCGCCAACCCTGAAACTCACTGTCAATTTCCACCCCTAAACTCGGAGTTTCGGCGGCATGTGAAGCAGTGCTAGACACCTCATCCGTAAGGCTATTATCACCTAAGTCATTCGTATCAACAGTCATATCTCGAGATCCCCGAAAGCTTTCTGGAGACACTTCATCTGTCTGAGTTGAAGCATCTTCTGCGAAACGCACACGACGGAACTTTGGTTTCCTGAGAATCGAGGCAAGCAACGCTATATCAGGTCCCTTTGCAGGTCGCGATAAAATCTTCGTAGGCCATGGATACTTTGGAGTATCAATTGACGGCCGCCCAGAGTTTGCTTCGCCATCCAGGAGCTTATCCAGAATTTGGCTCGGCATGTCTTTTAGTGCACCTTGGCGGGAAAGTTTCTTCACAGCTTCGAGGGTCTTCCAGTCCTCACATGGCTTTCCGAGATGCATCTTGCCACAGTTCTCGCACGGTTGCGCTCGACACATGTGGGTTGGATGGCCTGCTTTTAGGCAGCGATCACACTTCCTGTCTTTCCAGCAGTCTTCTTCAGGATGCCCCCATTTGCGGCACTTCTCACAGAACTTGTCCCAGTTAGGGTTCTCGCGACGGGGAGACCGGAATCCAGAATTCGCATTTGATCCAGGGTAGACGTTTGGTGGACGCCATCCCATGTTATCCATCACACGGTATACCTCGTTTGGCAAAGTCTGAGTCCTCTCGACACCCTTCGTGCTCGGCAGATTTCCAGCACTAGACGTGGTAGCTTCTTCTCCAGATATCTCACGAGTTGACCCTGAATTAGCACTCGAAATCCTTGCAGCAACGCTGGGTTCGTCCACAACTTCCTGGAAGCGCGCACGAATCTCAGGGTCTTCGTCTGACTCGGAGTCAGAGACCTCGCCCCTAGTCACATACGCAAGCCCGGCACGTTTCGGCTTGAAACGTCCCTGAGGGATGTTGTCGGCACGAAAGTCTCGAACTCTGGATGGCGGAGCATCTCGGTCGCTACGACTCCAAACTTCTTCGTCTTGCTCCAAAGCGTACGCCAAGTCAGCAATATTCCTGAATCTTCGACCTTGCAGCGACGTCTTGAGACGCGTATCCCTGAGTTTCGTGATGAACCTCCGAATATGTTTCTCTAGGCGTTTCGAAGACTTGCGAAAGTCAATGTCAGTCTTGCCAGCGGCGAATTTCAGACGATAGAAGAAATCCAGGGCGCTTTCTGAATTCTTCATCTCCATCGTGAAATATCGTTCAGGGTACGATGGACGCGCCTTGCAATACTTATTCCTGAATGCAGATGCCAACTCCTTCCAGTCACGCTGAGTGTGCTTGGGTAACTGGTTGAACCAGTCACGCGCGGCTCCTGGGAGCTTTATCTTGAGTTCCTGAGTTCGCATCTTCGTGGACCAACCTCCCTGAGCTGCCATGTTCGCGAAACGCTCCCATCAGTGCACCCGTTCTCTGAGTGACGCCTTAGTGTCGAATTCACCCAGAGTATTCGAGTTGATATACGGCCGGAATGTCAGGAGCGTAGTGCCAGCTTGAGTCGCGGAGGCTGCCGTCAGGTTCACCCCAGGGCTCTCGTACGAACTGTCATCAGAGCTTTCAGAGGACGAGTCATCATCACTGGAGTCGGAACTCGGGTCCGAGTCCAAAGGCGGATTAACGTCCCTGCGCTTCTTCTTTTCCTGCCGATGCTTCTTGGACACAGAGCGATTTGAGTCTGTCTTAGAGTCTCGTGAGGCTCTAGAGGCTGTTATCCCCTTGGGATCCGACGATTTTCCCACAGGTACAGGTTCAGACTTGACATCTTGCATCACCTTGGTCTCAGGAGCACCATGTCCTCGCTTAACATGCTTTCCCCTGCCGGAAGTGTCGGCGGAAGACTGCACGAAAGTCGCCTTTCGTTGAGAGGCAGCGACTTCGGGAGTGTTCCTCAGATCAGCCTTTCGCTGTCTCTGGCCTGCGACAATTGCGTTTCCGCTGATTACACCATCGGATTCTTGAAGGCGGGTTGCGATTTTAGGATTCTGAGCTGCTGACGACCTCACGTTTGTTGCCAAATCAGGGGTCACGGTCGCGTGCCGCCCTTGAACTTGAGCCAATGCACCTGGCCGGCATGGAACCGCTGAATATTCTGAGAAGATTCTTGCTCTCGCTCTCTTTCCGCCTCAAGCTCTTGGACCTTCTGCTCCATAGTCGACACTTGCTCTTTCCAGCCCGCGTGGACTTCGGAAGCCCAACGCGCACGCTCTGCATCCGCTTCGGTTTCGCGCTGTTGCCAACGCTCTGCATAACGGGCGTCCAGGCGCTCACGCTCGAGACGTACAGCCTCCATGACACTCTGGGTCACACCTTGAGTTTCGGTATCTTGCGCGCTTCCACATCCTGCATACGCCGTTCCGCATCTCTCCGGGAAACTTCTGCATGCACCAAGCGATCTGTGAGTTCCTGGATCTGGCGACGCGCGTCCAAGTCACGTTGTTCCCTGAGTCGCTCTCGTTCCAAGGCATCCAGACGTTATCTGGCGAGAAACTCGCGTTGCTCCTGCTCCATACGGGCCTGCCACTCCTGCTGTTGTTGCAAGACATTCAGCTCGATTTGAGCGGGCCCCGATCTTGAAGGCACAGACGAAGCAGACCCAAGTCGCCTAGATGGCTAGAAGTGGCTGATTTCCTGGACCTCGTCGAACGCCGAGAGTTTGCTTCACTCTTGGAACTCTGATGCTGGCTCCGCTCGTCGCCACCGACGTCCCTCGTACCATCAAATTCTGATCTCAGGGAAGAAACTCTGAGTTTTGGCTCGGTAGTAGCTGCTGAAATCCTGGGGAGACCGGTCTTCTTGGGTGCAATCTCTAGGTCCGAACGCATTGACGACTCCATCTCGACGTCTTCTTGATCGACTGCCACATGACTATGAGGAATGACCGTCCGGGTGACTTGGAATCCAAGATCTCCGGCAGCCGTGAAACCACTTGCACCCTGGGCCACAAGCGCCAGAGCTCCTACTTGCTGTCCAAGCGACCTCATCGACGAAGCCGAAGAACTACCGTAAGACGTCTGCGGGCCTGAGGCAGTACTCTCGTCTGAAGCGCGTGAGGTGCCAATAGCACTTGGCACCAAGTCCGGAACAGCATCCTTGGCTTCCATCTCCTGAGACTCACGTCCATTGGACATGGAATTCAGGGGAGTGGAATTCTGAAGCGAAGTAGAAGTCGAAGACTTGTACGCGGGAAGAGAAGACAACGATGGAATGGATAGGGCTGAAGGCGTCGACGGGACTTGTGGGCGAGGCGGTCCATGCTGGGAACGCTTGGGTTGCGGCTCACCATCACTTGACCCTCGCGGGCTCCGTGAAATCCTGAGGCGGGTGACTCTGAACCTCAGAACAAACTGACGGCCCAGTAGATCCGCATCGTAATCGGTCATCAATAGATCACCGTCTCCATCTTCCTTGTGATACTCCAATCTTGGCACTTGCTCTTGAACGTTTTGTGCGACGTGGTCTTCAGAGTTCACCTTGAAAGGTACTCCAGCTGTCACCAGTCTCCACTCCACTAGTTCCACTGCAATGAAGTTCTGGACTTCTTCTATGACCGAGCGTACCAGACTTTCCGGAATCCTAGAAGCACGCGTCGTAGACTAGCCGGGGATCAAGTTGACAAACTCGAAACCCGCCTCGAAGAACAGAGTCTGCAAAATGGCGACACACTCGCGCGCGGTAATGCTACTCTGGGGAATCGTAGTTGCCGTAAGATCCTGGGCCGTTCCGACGCCCCACCGGGCTACATGGAACTCAGAGATCCAGGCTTCATCTTGATTCGGCAGAGACAAACGCCACTTGAAGTAGTCTCCAGTCGCATACGCGGCAGCGAAGTACGAGTTGGCGTCCGGCTTCGGAGTCGGCCACTCATAAATGATACTTGGAGGTGTCATTTTTCCAGGGTTCACCTCTTCCCAGCGTCGAACTTCGCGTCGGATGTACAATACCATGTTCTCAGCATCCGACGCCGCTGCTCCCGATTCTGGAGCAGGCGTGGCCGTAACCCGAACGTCGCCTTCAGGTTTCACTTGCGGACTAAGCGCTAAAACCCTGGGTTCAGGTGGTGCGAACTCCGAGGTCACTTTTGAACTCAGGGTCCTCGCCTCCTCCTTCACTCGCACGGGCTCCGGCTTCAGTTCCACAACAGACTTGTCCGAAGATGAGACCACGTCAGTCACCTCCGGGGACTCAACCTCATTGGCGCCTCCCTCAGGCGCCTGAACACCACCCTCGCGGGTGTGCTCCTCAGGGACTTCAGGGGTCTGCGACCCAGAATTCGCCTCCGATGAACCTTGGGACCCAGGGGAAACTTGATTCTCTGGGGTTTGCGATCCAGCGGCAGGCTGATCTTGAGCAGCAGACGCCTCGACGTCCCGACCTTGCGCTACCTCGCTTTCGCGAGCAGCCTACTTCGCCTTCCGTGCGTCGCGGACAACTGTTTCCAGGTCCTTGTGCTCCTCAGGCCCCAAACCTTGAACACGACGCGACTGACGTGACGCCTCACCGCGTCCTCCGTCACCACGTCCATTCTTCTTCACCCCTCGTCCTCCAGGCATCTTGGTAGCCTGAAGGTGACGGGCACTCAGCTCTCCTTCAATATTTGACTTCGGTGAAATCCTCGACAATCGAATCCGGGCACGCGCACCAGCTGTGGCGAGGCCGACGAAACCTTTATCGCCCAGGGGGTTTGTACAGCGCAGCCCAAGATGTTCCTCAGGGTGTAAACCCAGAGAATCACCCCCCCTTGGTTGGCGTGGGTACCTCGTGTAATCCCTGTCGGCTCGTTTGTCTTCGACGGAACGGCACTCCACAGATTGTAAGTGTATCCTTGAAGAAGTGCCGGAGTGTACGTCTAATCCAGAACGCACCTCCACACCAAAGGCAAACCCAGAGAATCAGGTCACCCGAAACCCAGAATATTGCAGATTCTGGGTTCAGGATGTCAGACAACTCTGGGACTTGTAGCTCAGAAGACACCTTACCCAAATGCCCTCTTAGCTTGATAAAATCAACAAATACAGAGTATACAAACACTACAACTAGCCGTCACTTATTTTTTTGGACCCTCGGACGGTGGGTCACTCCTACACTAGGCTCACTCGAGTCCTAAATTCAGGGGCCTAGCTCCCCTGAGACTCACACAAACGCGCACCACCTCCAATACAGGAGGAAAATACAAACATTATCAATAACCTTCCCTTCACACAAGCAGTCAATACAAAATCCTGGAGGCGACTACCTAGCACCCCAGAATACCCTTCGATAATATGAAATGGGCTACCACAAGCACAGCAAGTGACCCAACTAGGATATGGAATAGATGGATCACTCCAGGAAGCTCAAGGCCGTCACTGGTCCCCACCTAACTGGACTTAAGTTTGATGGAGTCCACACAGACGGCCGTCCTTCGCCGTTGATGTGCCCTTAGCGTCCCGCGGTCGTAGTCTCGGGTCCTCGGGAATTGCCGTCGGCAGGCTTGGCCGAAGTCACTTGCGCAGTACAGGGAAAATTGAACTCTGTTTGTCTTTTATCAGCTACTTCTCTTTCTCTTCTGCATTCTTTTCTGGGCAAATATCTTCTGTTCACTATATTTGAGGTCGAATATCTTGTCTTGAGTATACCTTGGGTTCAGCGGTCCAGACTTGCGATCGACTTGCGATTTCATGGTTGTCAGACTTCGAAAGTGCCAAATGTGGGTCCTTGGTCTTGGTCTAGTATGACACGGGATTCCCTCTCGATTCCTTGAAAGTGTCCAATCTGCACATCCAATATGATTCTTCAAGGTCACACATCACTTGATTGCAGACTGGCTTCGAACTGACTCGAAATCCAGAGAATCACGTGACACTCAGGGTCACCCATGAAATCTCTGTGAAACTCTGGGGGTCATTGGGGGGTTATGATGATCTGTGGATATTAGCTTGGGGGATACTTGATTTTGGTATTTAGAGTCTGGATTCATGATCCAAACCCAGAGATTCATCTTGAACTCTGGGTCACCCGTACTCAGGGGGGTGAACTCTGGGTAATCATGCGGTACTCTGAATATTAGGTCTGTTGCATCACAGACTCACATATATATCCATAAATCCAAACACTTATCGGGTTTAGCAGCCTCCTGCGCATGATCACGGGGTAGTGGGTTGATTTCTCAGGGTAATATGATCCTTTGTTGTACTCTGGCCCACAGCAAGATGAGGTGTACTCTGGGATACGTTCACCAGAGACACTTTCCGCCAGACTTAGGCACTCATCGTAAGGGACAGTCCGCGGCTGGATTGAGTGTTTTTTGCACCCCTGGGCGTGCACTCCCAGGAATCACACTTCCAACCAGTTGGGCCCATCTGCAGTCAGGTACTGGATTCATCCCATAGCATCATTTTCTTCCCACAATCGCCATCCGTGTCACACGGGTACAGCCGCGCCGCATCCAAGTCATCCACCAATCACAGTCCAATACACACTCCTAGTCACAGAGGTGACGGCACGTCGTCGGCAAATTTCTGGAAACCGCCTCGTGTCAATAACGACAGCATGATGGAGATGCGCGCAAGCGGCTGGGAGTTTGGTACGTGCTGATATAATGTTATCATATACAACATGCACTCAAAGGATCATGTTATCTGTGGTGTCAAGTAGATCCCGCTCAGTTTCCTCCAGATGAGAGGTACCCCAACTTATATACAGGGCCGTACGGTCCGACTGCTAAAGTTTTGGAGCTGGCAGAATCACCGCTGGATTTATTCCTATTTTTTATGCCCAAACAATTTTGGAGAGATGTAGCTAAAGAATCGAACCAATACTTCCTGCAGAACCTGACCGCTCGTGTCGACCAAATGCTTACAAATCAAAGGACACCAAGAAAGAAGCCAAGGGATTGGTTCATGATGCGTGAGGCGAAGAAGGACGACATCGAACCTCACGAGATCCTTCATATGCTAGTGCTGCTAATGGCGCGGATGCTGAATCCGCAGCGCCGCCATTTTCGGGACCATTAGTCTACGGAAAGGGTCGGAGCTGTTCCACGCGGAACATTCAACGACTGCATGCCTCGGCACCGATTCGAGCATATCATGGCTAACCAACACTTTACGAACAATGTGGATGTCCAAGCAGCATCGGACAGAGCGTGGAAGGTACACTCTGTGTTCAATACACTGCAGGAAACGTTCCCGCGAGGATATGCTAAAGCACCGGTTATATCGTTTGATGAAGGCATCATACCATCACACAACCGGAACAATCCGACCCGCCAGTATCTAAAGGCCAAGCCGCATAAGTGGGGCACCAAGCTGTTCCTAACGTGCTGTGCAGACACAGCCTACTGTATGAGGTATGTAATAGACGTGGGTCCGTGTGGACCTACGTCGTTTTTTTTGGTTTCATTAAAAATGTTATACCTAACGCTAGATTGCATTTTGTGTGGATGTATTATACAACATCTAGACTTGAAGTATACTGCGGAAAAGCCCTGCATGTGGAGGAACTTGTCAACGTGCCTGAGAGTCAGCGTTCTGCCGATCCGTACTCTGGGCCATCCGCTGTGATCGGCAACCTTGAAGCCGTTCTACCTGCAACCCAGGACGGCGTTTACCACCTAGTGGTGACAGATAGATTTTACACATCGATTCAGCTTGCACTACAGCTACTACATCGCAATGTGTATTCTATTGGGACAATCATGGGAGACAAAGTTGGATATCCGCAAGAAATCGTGGAAAAGAACCGCAATCGTCCTAAAAGCGTGCAGCATGGAACAGTGAGGATGACCGTTGCTAGGAACTGCGCTGCAATGACAGGGTTAGTTTGGTGGGATAGGAAACCCGTTCAGGTTTTGGGAACTGGGTCAAGTAGAAAAATGGAAACGTGACGCAAGTACTTCCTCAATTACTACTTTTACGATTTAGTCTAACTTTGCTGTGTCAATTCTTGTAGTGAGACAGATTCGGGGAAATGGAGGCAGTCGACATGTTATTCCTTGCCCATCCATGGTGCGTGATTACCACCGTTGGATGGGCGGAGTGGACATCCATGACCAACTCCGACTTCAGCGTTATTCTCTGCACTGCAGACGTGGTGCAAGAAGTACTACAGGGCTATCTTCATGGGGCTTGTAGACGTGGCTATTGTCAATGCCTACATTGTATTCCGAGACGGCACAAGCGGATGGATCTCAAGCCTGCTTCACATGCCGAATTTATGCTGGAATTGCATGCCCAGCTATTGCAACTTAAGAAAGAAGACTTTGTCGAACTGGTAAGTCTACATGTTGTATGCCGCTCATGCTGTATGCCTGTGCGTGCATATACATGTTGTACTCCCTACATGTTGTATGTCTGTGCGTGCAGATCCATTTTATATGAGGAACATGCTGTATAATGCCAAAGACTGACATTGTTTCTGTAGTCTGCAGCATCCGCAGATGAGGATGTTGATGCTGAATTTCTGGCGCCTTTGCAAAAGGATCATGAGCCGGTAGAATGCCCGGACTGGAAGTTTGTGAATGGCGTTCGTAAGCGTCGGCAGAGGCTATGTAAGGTTTGCTCAATCCTAAAGCGCAAGGTTGGTGAGCGTCGTGCTACCAAGTACTACTGTACTGCATGTAGCAAGTCGGAAACAGCACGGTAGGTAGTTTTTCGTTTGTGCGGTGGTTATTCACTCTAACCGGATTGCTGTAGGCTGTATCTGTGCAATAAGGCCTGGAAACACTACCCGGGGAACTCCATGATGTGCTGTCAGATTTGGCACAACAAGTGGGAAAATGGAAGCAAACGTCCAAACCCACGTTGTGTACGCGACATCCAAAGTCGGGCTGCTGGAACTGGAGGTGGTAAGAAGCGCAAACATCACCAGGACACCGAAGAGAAACAGTGTGAGGATGAAGCACAAGAATCTAGAGAAAACCAAGCGGATGACGACGAGCTTTCGGGTTGTGGTAGTGGAGATGCTTCCGCCGAAGATAGCAATAATGAGTAGGGAGGCGTTTTGACAAGTAACGAGGAAGGACAACTGGAGCACTTACGTGAGCATGCATTCGTTATGTCTTGTGGTGTGGTGATGTGTCCTCTTTGAATCACAGTCTCTGTTTCCTCTGGCCAGTCTCTTGATAAAAAGGGCATTGCACTCCCCTGCTAAAGTCGATATCATGGTATCACTTACAACATGTACAGCGCAGCCACGCTGTACATACAACATGCTAGAGGATTTGCTGAGAGGTCTCATGTCGCGTTTTTCAGAAACGGGCTACGTACTTTAACGGGATCATAGTGAAATTAAGTGTCCGGTGTCTATAACACGTTGTATCGTACAACATGTGGAAATTCTCGGTTATTTCCGAAAAACGGCTTGGGCGTTGGGGGTTAACCAAACTACTGGGACCAACCATGTTCAAGCGTCCGCGTAGCGGGCGCCCAGAGCGCTAGTTTCCCGCACCCTAAAATCATACCCTGTCTGTCTGTCAGTCCGTCACGCCCCTTTCGTCTAGACTTAACATCTCGGTTGGCATCGTTTTTGGTCTGCGGCTGTATACATTTTTCACCCATCAAAACAACTGCATCTATCCTATTGACTTGACCTTTCTTTCCAGAAATTACAAAAATAGCACTGTCCGCATAATTATTCGCGCTTAGCTGGAGCGTCCTCGAACTTAACCGAAATCGAACAGTAGTGCATTCTGAACCCATATTTTGGACAATAACTTTCTACCAGCATCTATTATAATATCATTTGTTCTTTTATTTAATACTAAAACCACCAGCGCCGTAAAACCGCTGTGACGATGTGCCTCTGAATTTTCTAGGCACACCCGTAGCTGCCCAGCCGGAACAACCCGAGCACAGATTCGGACAAGAGATGATGGTTTTCGAGATGGATATTGAGTGGGACTCCTGGGCGAATTGATGGTTTGGACTTTGGGGATGTAGATGTTCGGCTACGGAGAGGTGACATGATGCTATTTCCGATTTTCGAGCGACAGGTGGATATTACGTTACGATGTGATTGGTTATAATATGGGCTATGAGAAAGGGGAGCTTGGGACACGGCTGCACCCGTGCGACATCTGTGGAAGATTTTAGACGAACCTTCGCCTGACTGTAAAGGGGCCCAATGGACCAGAAGTGTACTTCAGAGTGTGCACAACTCTGAAGATCAAATGCACTCTGTCTGGTCACCGGACTTTCCCCGACGATGAGTGCCTAATTCCTGGCGGAAAGTATCTCAGAAGAACGTATCTCTGAGAGACCTCATCCCGTTACCGTCCAGCGCGACGATGATGGTTCAAGGATCTATACTACTTACCCGCAGAGACCAAGTATCGCGCGCCGGACGCCGCGCACCCGCGCACCCCTCAAGAACTTCGTGTACGTTGAAGCATTGGTGCTCTGTACTATGATATTCCGTTCAAGACTTTGGTATTCCACACTATATGACCAAGACTCTGAAAACCAAAGTGATTTCAGACTCTGAAAACCCGGATACCAGACTCGGAAATCAACGAAGATTCAAGACCATACTGAAACCAAGTGAACCCACGTTCAGGTCACGCAATCAAGAGATGACAGACCTGCACATCCCTCGTGACGACGTCTCTACCCATCAGCTCATCGGGATCTGCTACACCGACCATACTGAAACCAAGTTTAAGTCACGCGATCAAGTGATGACGGACCTGCACATCCCCCAAGATGACGTCTCTACCTGTCAACTCATCAAGATCGGCTATACTGACTGTATACTGAGACCAAGTCAAGATGCCTGATACATACAGGAACCAAGTGTACCTGAGATACGAAGACTGAATGCATGAAGAACGCCAAGGACGACAAGAAGAAGAGAGTTACCAGAGATATATGAGAGTTATGAGAAAGATAAAACGATAAACAGAGTTCAATTTGCTTGCTACTGCACAAGTCCGCTTGAGAGGTATCCAAGCCACTGCGTCGAGGACGTACGCCGTGTGATCTCCACCAAATTAAGTCCCCTTAGGTGGAGATCAGGTAACGTAGAGACCTGAGAGGACCCGCCTATTCCATATCCTAGTTGGGTCGTTTGGTTTGTCTCTAGCGGTAGCCCATTTCATATTGCTCGTTTGGACAGGCTCTGGAAACTAGACAGTCGTTTCCAGGGTGCAAGGTAGACTGTTCTCTGGATATTTATTATCCAGAGTTTTAGGTGGGATCGCAGACCGTCTGGAAACTTGTATAAATACATAGATCAGTACATATCGTAATTTAACAAAATTTCACTCTCTATTACAAAGAGTCACAAACGGTCGGGAAATCGAATACCTGTCCTCATTTTTATCACGAACAGGTGAATGTTGACCCATCCGGACACTAACAACCTTCGTACGACCTAACAATAAGTAACATTCGTGCAGCATTCACGTAACATCAACGGGACCTGATGGTGAGCTAAAACCAGTTCTTGTGGCGAAGGAATGGCGATTGGCTCGATGATCCAGTGCACGAAAAACGTAACAAGCCATTTCAAGCTAGCGAATGGCTCTATTGGGACTGTTGTTGCAATCACGCTAGCTAAAACGATGATATTCAAGTGCGAGTCGTTGATGGAATTGAAGAGCACCAACAATCTCTACATCCTGATGTTGTGTTCGTCAAGCTTAAGGATTATTCAGATTGCTCCTTTCACCCGGTGTCTGCCAACGATACGAGAGAGGAATCAGCGTGAAATTGCCAGATCGACAGTTCTCTGTATGCATACGTCAAATGCCGTTGGTACTTGCATACTCTCACAGTACGGAAAAATGCCAAGGTTTGACTGTTGACAGAATGACACTTGCTCCACTTCGATATCCAACACGAAGTTCACCACAACGATCATCATTTTATGTTGCGGTGACGCGGGTCAAAACTTTACGTCAGCTTTATCTCATGACGCCCCTTACAAAGCAGTTTCTGGTGTACTTCATACCAAGTCAAGACGCACTTCGAGAGAGCTTGAGACCGCTGGCACGAACAATCTGTCTCTAAGTATTTCAATTGCTAAATTTCTAATGTTATATAAGGCATGTTTTGCTATCAAATTTGTTCTGTAAAACAGGTCGATATAAATATCCAGAGCTTCTCCGGGCAACGCACGGCATTAGTTATATATAACTGATTGTATTGGTTTATATTTCCCTCTATATTAGAGGGTGGTGCGCGAACGTGACAGGGATACTAGACAGACCAGGTGTCTGGTAACGAAATCCCTAGTTGACCTGGAGTATTAGCCCACCGTTCAAGGGCCCAGAAAGAATAAGAACGGCTGTATATTTGTATATTCCTGAACTCTGTATATTTGTTGGTTTATCTCTGAGAGTCAAGTATCTCGGTTCTGGATTTGTGATATTCAGATACCGGTATCAGACTCTCTCTCTCTGGTATTAACCTCTTTCCGACCACCAATTTTCTGGTAACCTATTTGGTTTCTAGAGACTCCGACTCCTGGACGCTCCTGGAAGGACTTCCTGAATTCCGACACCAGACTTCAAGGGAACACAACTTCTCTTCACTTTAAACTCTAGACTCCGGCGAGGGTCATATTCCCAAGACAACGAACCCACAGGGATACAACAAGGTAACACACGCCCACCTACGTTGTACGGCTCTGAAATACTTTCAGTAGCCATATAGCCGGGTTCACTATACGCCACCTGCTCCGCGATCAAAGTTTCACCGACTTCGCGACAACTGGTGCGCGTGCCCGGATCTTGGGATCGTGATTTCACCGGATTTGAGAGTACAAGAAGAGAAAGTTTCCTGTCAAGCGTCTATATTCAAGATGGCTACACCAGGATCTACGAGAGGAGGACGCCGTGGTCGCGGTCGCGGTGTTTTGACACGTCAGTCCAAGCGTCTCCAAGGATTGCCGCCTGAGGAGCAACCAGACTTGGATGCTATCCAGAAGGCGGCTCGCGAGAAGAGGAAGGCTGCGCGAGAGAAGAAGGCAGCTGAGAGTGTGAACGTCCCAGAACCGGCGATCAAAGACCAGCCTGCTACGGAACCAGAAGCTAAGGAGGCACCCGCTGTCTCTGGTGAACAAGGTTCTGAGGAAGGCCCGTCAGAAGTCGAAGCTTCTGGTGACGAGGCGACCACTGCCCGTGAAGGTGGTGATGAGGCGTCTGAGGGAGGCGCCGATATGGTTGAGTCCCCGGAAGTGGTCGATCTGCGTTCAGAGTCGACGACCTCCGGACAGTCCGTGGAAGAGGTGAAGCCAGAACCCGGACTCTCTGAAGATCGTGTTCCGCAATCTCCGAAGTCTGAAGGTGGGCCAATGTCGGATGACATGCTGATCAAGTCCGAAGATTCTCTGAAGACACCGTCTGATGAGTCTGGGAGGGCTGATTCGCTTGATGGAGAACGAGTCTTAAGGTATGTTCGTCGTGAGCTCCGCCGCTGGAAAGACATAGATGCCGGTAGAGTCGTCCCGCCAAGCGTCGAGTATGTATGGCCGACGAAGCCCAGCGTAGACGTCTTCCAGAAAGCCGCTGCAGCATCCGGCGACTATATCAAGTGGCGGTGCTCCTCTGTATTCCCTGAAGATATGTGGATTTCGGAGTTTCACGTGAGACGTCATGGTTTTGGTCGGATCCAAGACCTTTCCTACGTTGAGATTCCAATGAGCACGCTGACGGCACTAGAGTGTGTGGCTGTTCTCCAGACAATGCTGTACGAGGCGGGTTTTGAATTCCAGAACTTGCTCCCGACGTGGTCCCAGACCCAGGCGTCAGCTATCTTCGAGTCTCAAGTACGCAGTGTGGCGACCGAACTTCAGAGCCGTCTTGCCATGGAACTGGTTGAGTGGGCCACCGTGACTGCCAGGTTACAGGTTATCCGACTCTCAGAAGGCATGAAACAAGAAGACACAACAAGTCGAGAAGGAACCGATAGTGTATTACCGGACAAGGATGCTGACCTACAAGGACGACAGCTGATCACGCGCCTCCGGGTGACCGGACTCCGAGTGACGCATAGTTCCAATGGTTCCAGCAGTGATGAGCCGCCGCAGTCCAAGCGCTTACAGCAGAGACCGCCGCGCCCACAAGTCCCGTCAACACCGTCAGCCTTGTCGACACCGTCGCTGTCTTCATTGCCACAGTACGAGAGTCATTCTGACAACACGCGACCAGAGTCTGGAACCCCCATGTCTGAAGGTCGTAACAGCTCTCGAACTCGAATGACGGATGTGCCGGTTCCCAGTGTCATCGGGACCTCTGATGATCAGTCGTCTGGAGTTCAGACCTCGCGTGGAAGCTCCACGGACTCGTCCTTGATGTCTGTGAGTCGAGGGGCGGCATCACATATGCCGCTGTCCGCAGAGGGTCTGGCGTTGATTGCCCAAGGCGCTGACGTCGGAGGCATGGTCTCCGGAGAAGGTATGGGAATCCAAGTGACTCGAACGTTGTTTCCTGTGAAGTCGGAACCTGAAGACATCGACATGCTGGAGGAGGAAGCTGAGGTGTCAGATGTAAAGTCTGGAAACCAGGCGTTTGTCCATGAGCCTTCACAGGGTTTCAGACAACCAACGCCAGAGATTCCGCCTTCATCTGTCTCCAGCCGAAGTGCAAGCCATCGAAGCCACCGCCAGAGTGTGAAGAGTGAAGACCTTCGGAGAACGCCGTCTCGACGCTTGAGTTCCATCGCGTCGAGTCGCACGAAGTCTGAAGCTCGAAGCTCTCAGAGATCAGGGCCTGCCCAGATCGAACTGAACGTCATGAGGCAACAGCAGGAGTGGCAGAGCCGGATGGAGCAAGCGCAGATGGAGTTCTTGGCCCGAGAACGCTTGGAGTCCATGGAACGTGACCGCCGTCGGGAACAACGCGACTTGGAAGCAAGACGCGAGATCCAGACGCTCACCGACCGCCTGTTGGAGTCTGAAAACGCGAGACTGGAGGCGGAAAGACGTGCTGACGATGCTGAAGAACGGAGAAGTTTGGTATCGGAGAATAAACCCAGAAGCCACATCGTGGCAGAGCTGGAGACTCTGAAATCGAATCTCTGGAGGTCTGAAAGCCAACGTCTGGAATCGGAGTTTGCCGATCGCTGGCGACAGCGAGAAGCCGAGGCCGAAGCCCAACGTGCGCGCGACAGACGAGATGAAGCAAGACTGGATTTCCCAAATGGAGACCTTACAACAGCGGATGAAGGATATGGAAGCTGAGCGCGACAGGGAGAAAGAGAGTTCTCAGAACATGCAACGCTTCCAAGCCGGTCAGTTGAGAAACCTTCGAGCAACATTGTCCCAAGTTCAAGAGGCGCGAAGGGTCGGTCACCCTGATTCAGCAACTGCAACCCCGGTGTTAAACACTGAGGACCCTGAAGTTGCAACTAAGTATCCCGTAATCGGATCAGAAATCAGAAGTGGGGTTAGGGTTGAACCCATGTCGCACCCACCGGCTCTCAAGGCGGCTCCTCGAGAAGTTGCTACCTTCCAGCAAACTGCCCCTGCGCGAAGCTCGGTGACGAAGCGAGTGAAGGCCGAGAGGAATGGCGTCGCCGCTACGACCACTACAGCAACCCAAGTGACTCGAGTAGCCTCGGTGACGGAAGCCAAGGGGGACGCCAGGCGTGCATCGACTCCACGACGAGATCCACCGCGGAAATCAGACGCTAGACGGTCTGATGGAGACCGAGAGGCACCCCGCCGAGAGAAGCGCCGTGGTGAAGCACCAGACCCTGGTGGAGACTCTGAGGGCGGCTCGAGCTCAGAATCCGAAAGCTCGTCTTCAGACGACTCTGAGCTTGGTGAAGTGATGAACCTGACAGCAGCGACGCAAGCTCAAGCTGGAACTACACTTCTGACGTTGAGGCCGTTCATGAACTCCAACAACCTCGGAGAGTCCGATCCTAGAGCCACACTCAGGGAACGCATCCACTGGTGGGAGCGATTCACGAATATGGCGTCTCAAGGAGGGTGGTCGACCAAGACACGCATTCAGGAACTCAAGTTGAAGCTTCCGGTATCTGCGCGTGACTGGTTTAACCAGCTCCCCAAGAGTGTGTCCCGTGACTGGAAGGAGTTGTCGTCAGAGTTCAAGAAGCGTTACTGTAAGGCGCGGTCATCATATTCAGAGAGATACTTCACAATGGCTATGAAGGACTCTGAGACCCCGCTCGAATTCTTCTATCGACTCAACTCCGCCGCTGGGAGGCCGACATTGACTTCAGAAAATCGTCCAAGCGTCTCGAGAAGCATGTGCTCCGTTTTATCACGAAGCTCAAGGATGCGCGTCTGAAAACTTCGCTACAAGGTCAGAGATTCCGACGTATTTCAGACTTGGAGTACGCTTTACAACAGGATGAAGATGTCTGGCGAACAGGTGACCAAGATATGACCAGCACCAAGCCTCGAGACTTCCGAGCAGACAATATTCCACGAGGACCGTTCAAGCCCAAGCGCATGAACCGGACTTATGTCGTGAGAGACCCGGACTCTGAAGATTCTGATGATGATGATACTGCAAACTATAAGGGATCGTTAAAATCCGATCAGGATGCCAGAGACCAAGCCGGTGATTCTCGACTTCAGAGTGTGACTTCAGAGCCTACCCGTGATGGAGACACCACACAGACTTCTTCGAGTACCTTGACAGCTCTGCCGAGCGCTGACTGGACGCAGACCCTGACAAATGAAGTGTACCGAGTAATGGGAGACATGGGATGGCGTCCACCGCCCCATTCCCCGTCTGGATCGTCGGGTCAAGGTTTTCATCAGAGACGTCCTGAAAATGGCGGTTATTGGAATAAGTTTTGCGAGAATGTCAACGCTCAGGACACTCAGAAGAAGACTGCTGGAGGGATATCACGTGTGACCGGTGCCAGGAAAAAGGGCATCCAAGCCGAATGTGTCGAGCACCCCCCTGTGAAGTGTGTGGAAAATTACATCCCGGAAAACCCTGTGAAGACTTGAAGACTCTGGAAGCACTCAAGCAACTCGCCCGTCAAGGCGCACTGAAGGACATGCCAAACCACCTGAGAGAAAGACTTCTGGGTGAGGAGGCAGACTCTGGGAAGCCGTTAAACTAATACGCCCGTCGGATGGGGATCCGAAACGCGCCGGGCAAGGCAATACCCCAGAGTTATGTGTTCTAGTGTGTGTAGGACCGGAGCTGAGAAAGGTTCAAGATAAACACCAACAATGCATGACCGCTTTAACCCAGGAATCAGCTGTGCCTTTCAGAAACTCAGGAAATAAGTTACCCGAGATCTCTGAAAACACCAATCCGATACCTGACGACACAGTGTCATTCAGACTGAAGGATGGCGAATGCTACGGCTGGTGGGAGGATAATTACCCTGATCGTTCCAAGCGAGATGTGGTGATGGTACATGGTGCTGTGAATGATCGCCGGACTAAGATTCTCCTGGATACCGGTGCGACTATAAACATTCTGAGTTACGACTTTGCGCGTAAGCTCGGACTCAGACTCAAGTCGCACAAGCAAACTAAGGTATCAGGGATGGGTGGTGTTCCGACGTACATTGGCGCCAGCGCTGAGATCAAGTTGACACTTGGGCCAAGAGTGGTGTACATTGTGGATGTTTGGGTCGCGAATATTGGTGAAGGAATTGATGTGCTTTTAGGAATGAGCTTTATGTTTGCCGCTGGAGTGAGGATCAGTACCCGCGAAGGTCTGGTGTCATTACCAGACGAAGTCGTGGTGATGATGTGTAACTGGGAACCTGGTGACCACATTGGTCGTAGCAGGTTTGTCAGACCAAGCGAAGCTGTTCTTCTGAGTCCTGGTGAGGAGTTTATTGTTAGGATTGATTACGGTCCGACGAATCCGCAACGGGAAGTCGTGTGGGCTGGACGTGGCGATCGTTGGGTCACACAGTTGATCTATGCTGCACGCTCATGGCCTGTGGCAGTTCGCGTGGTGAATATTTCCGATAAGAACACCTGGGTTAATGAGCTCTGTGATGTCGCGAGGATCGTGGAATATGGTTTCTTCCCGAGACATGGGCGTTTCGTACGTCCAGGTTCCGCTGCATATCGTGATTGGGAGGTATTGATCCTGGAAAGCACTCCGTCACCAGAAACGAAGAAGCGCATGGAACGAGAAGCAAGCTGGAGGCTCTGATACCGCAACCCCCTTGTGTGGAGCGTCCAGATTATCCATGGCCGACTAAGATACTGCGACGTCCAAGGTTGGACAACGCTAGAGTGCAGTTTGTGAAATCAGACCCGACTCCCGTCACGAAGCGAGTGCGTTTTGCCCTAGATGCATCCACTCAGACAGATGATTTCTGCTGCAGTGGAGTGGCGGATAGTTGGGATGCAAGTGTGGATACCAGAGATTCTGACTTGTCCTCTGAAAGTGTCTCTCCCAATGACTCTGGCAACGATCACATCAGTTCTGGTGATGGCTCCTCGGACTCGGAACCAGAGTCTCCTGCAAGTGGTTCTCAGACTTCTCAGTTACCTGCAGATAATATGGACCTAATGGACGAGTCCTGGGACATCCCTATTTCAGGAATGCCAGGAACACCAGTGGAAAAATTACGAGTGGAGTATGAGCAGTGTATGCGAGTCTCGAATGAAGAGTTGGATCTGGAACCAGGTGTTTATATGCGGGAAGGCACGGAGCTCCTTGCCCAGTTGCGCGATCAACTGGTCATGTTACCAGAGATTGAGGAATTGACACCGGAGTGCGATATCGATAGTGCTGATGTTGGAGAACCAGGAAAGACAACACCAGAGATGGAGAAGAAACTCCGTGACATTCTGAAATACCACAGAAAGATCTTCCTAGGAGACGGTAATGCAGCGCCCGCACCGGCAAGGGGCGTGGTCTGTGATCTAGATGTAGGAGACGCCAAACCGGTGGCCCAACGTCCAAGGTCCGTTGCCCCTCACCTCATGCTGAAAGTGTATGAGCTTCTCAAGAAACTTCTGGAAACTGGTCTGATCGAGTACTCCAATTCGCCGTGGGCATCTCCTATTGTCATCGTTTTGAAGAAGAACGGTGTTGATATACGAATGTGTATCGACTATCGGATTGTGAATGGCTTCATCCAGCTATCACATTACCCGTTACCACTCATCGATGACCTCCTGATTGGGTTCGAGGCCGCGATGTGGTTCATGAGTCTGGATATGGCTAGCGGTTTCTGGGCGATCAGGATGACGGAGCGTGCACGATTGATATCCGCATTCATTTGTCCATTTGGACACTTCCAGTGGGTGAGAATGCCTTTCGGCCTGAAGAATGCTCCTCTTGTCTATCAAGCTATGTTGGATAATTGCCTGTGGGGATTTGTGAGACTGTCACCAGAGGAAGAGGCTGAAGTTGACGCAGATGTTTTGGAATTCTTGCAGCTGAAGCCTCAAGACTCTGAGAACCAATCCCCAGACTTTGAAGACCATGCGCTGAAATCAGAGATGTCGGCTCTCACAAGTCAGATGACCGTTTTCCAGAGGAACATTCCGGTTCCAATGTATATGGGTCCAGTCCTGGGGAGAAGTTCGTACATCGATGACATTGCACATGGGGCGCCGACTTGGGACCAACTCTGTGACGATTTAAACGCTCTGCTTTTCAGACTTCGCTACTGGAACATCTCTGTGAGTTTGCCCAAGAGCGAATTTGGGAAGTTATCGATCCCGTATCTCTCCCATGAAATCAGCGCCGAAGGTCTGAGAGCGACACCCAAGATCGCCAAAGGAGTCGAAGATCTGCCGTTCCCGTCCACGCTAAAGGGGTTCAGAGTTTCATGGGAAGTCTCAATTACTACAACAAGTTTATTGAAGATTTACCGGTTATTGCTGCCACCTTGTACGAGTTGACGGATGAACAGATCCGCTCTGGGAAGGATCTGACTTGTGCCAAAGAAGCATTTGAGCTCCTGAAACGCAAGATAGTTTCCACCCCACTTCTCAGGCACCCGGACCGAACCAGACCCTTTGTTATCATTCCACATGCGAACCCTTGGGCTGCCTCGGCAGTTTTAGGCCAGGAGTACGATGGAGTGATTCATCCAGTCCGGTTTACGGGCCGTGTTCTGAATGACGCTGAACTCAGGTATCATATTGCCGAAAAGGAGGTGATTGCGATTCTCAGAGTCTTGGAAAATTTCAGAGCGCTAGTGGAGTCAAGTCCAGTGATTGTGGTGTATACCAGATACTCTGTGCTGAAGTGGTTGCTGACGTCGAATTCCACCGATGGCAGAAACGTTAAGTGGGGTCTGAAGTTGTCACACTGGAACTTGGAAATTCGCCGGATCCAGCGCGATGAAGACGGACTTCCAGCCATACTCGGCGCAGGCATCACACCCGAGAACATTTAGACGAGGTCTCTGAAAATCTGATTCCAGCCAAGGGGCGAGTCAAACCGCCAGCCCCTGTTAGTGTGGAAATGCTGGAAGCGGATTATCAAGGTCATGTCCTGAGTTTCGATGGCGCAGCAAAGACGTCTACTCGTCTGGGAAGTTGTGGATGTATACTCTGGGAACTCCCTGGGTGGAATGTATGGAAGCCCGAGGATTTCCCCTGAAGGACGTCACTGTGAATGACTCGGAGTATTGTGGTCTGAATTACGGCCTGAAGATGGCTTGGAACATGGAATACATGAGCTAGTGGTTGTTGGAGACTCACGTATCGCAATACAACAGGCTCAGGGGCTGATTAACTGCAACCAACCTAATTTACAGCGGAGGTTGGCAGAGTTTGAATCTCTGAAGACCAAATTCCAGACCCTGAAATTAGTGCATGTGAAACGTGAGTTCAACCAAGCGGCAGACTACTTACTTCGAAGACTCTGGCACTTGGGGAAGCTTGGCAGGTACAAGACGCTGACGAGCTCACTCATCTACGACTAGTGTCTAAAGTCCAAGAGAAACTAATGAAGCCCTGCCCAGCTCCAAATGCACAGTTCAGGAGTCCGAAGTCGTGACGGCTGAAGACCACGGTGTGACACCAGAGTCTGATGGAATCCCTGGCCCAGAATCCGCACCTTTACCACGATCAGCTAAAGTGTTGATCGCTGTGACCCGTGCCCAAGCCCCGAATAACACTGATCCGTCTGAGGATGACGATGAGCGTGAACCCCTGGGGCCTTTGGAGTTCCAGGCAGAACGTTGGCGGCGAATCAAGGCACATCAGAGCCACGACCCGTATTTGGTTGAGCTCATGAAGTTTCTGAAAGGTGATGTGGGAGACCTACCACGGCCCCGAGTCAGGAAACTAGCAAGGGTAGCTGAGGACTTCATCTTGGATTCCAGAGACGTGCTGTACCGTTTAAGTCGTGCTACCCGAGAGCGGCCTCGGGACAACGTCGATGAACTCAGACTGGTTGTCCCCAGAGATTTACACTCAGACTTGCTACATTATGCCCACGAAGATTATCAAGGTGGGCATCAGGGAATCAAGAGGACGTTCGAGAAATTGAGTTCAGAGTTCTACTGGTTGGGTATGTATGCCGATGTGGAGAGATTCGTGAAGGAGTGTGTGGACTGCGCTAGCGGCAAGGGGCGACCTCCAAATCCTGGACCGTCACCTGGGAATATTGAACCCAGCAGACCGTTTGAGGTTGTGTCCATGGACTTTGTGACGATATGCCGAAGTCAGTCAGCACGCGGCAACACCTTCCTTCTGCTCTTCCAAGACATGTTTTCAGGGTACGTGATGTGTAAGCCGATGAGTATCACCACGGCTCAAGACGTGGCGGAAGCCTATGAAGAACGTGTTTTCAGAAACTTCGGAGCCAGTTCTCTGATTCGTCATGACCAGGACCCCCGTTTTATGAGTGAGGTATTCAAGTGTTTCAGGGAACTCCTGGGTAGCAGACAACGAGCTACTCTAGGATACCGACCACAAGCTAACGGCCAACAGGAACGGTCGGTGCAAACTGTGGTGCGCGCGATCAAGGCATATATCTCTGAAGCTGATCAAAGTGATTGGGATGATCATGCCGAGCGTCTGATGTTCGCCCTGAACACGTCGTTCGATGCCACTCGTCTCGAAACGCCCTTTTATTTGGTGCATGGGTGGGATGCTCGTGGAACTGTGTCCGCCATGCTAGGACCCAAGCCGTCGACGACTCAGGAACGAACCGCATATGAATGGAGAAGGAAGATGCAACGAGACTACAGTTATGCTGTGGCATGTGCCGAAGATCTCCAGAAGAAAGCGAAACGCGACCGGTCTGAAGAACAAACCAGGAAGTGGAACGAGTTATCAGAACGTCTGAAATCAGGTTTTGCTATAGGTGATGCCGTGTGGCTTTATCCCTAAAGTACAAACGGGGTTAAGCCGGAAGCTAGCGCACATGTGGCATGGTCCTTTCAGAATCGATGAGATGTTGGATGATTCCGCGTACGACTCAAGGTTGAAGATACTGGTTATCGTGTGAATCCCTGGGTGCATGTGAGCCGTCTGAAACCCAGAGCCCTTTTTCCAAGCGACCAACGATAGAGCTCGAGATTCCAGAAGACGATGACTTTGATGCTGCTTTGCTACCTGAAGATAGTTGGGAACCTGACGCTGAGAATGACGAGTATGAAGTGGAGAATTTTGGACACTCGTTGGGGTAAACGTACCAGAACGTCCAAACGTCTCCGTGAATATCTTGTTAAATGGAAGGGTTACGATGAGACTGAGTGGCTACCGTTATCGAAGTTGAATTGCGGCGCATTACTTTACGAGTTCAACCAGAGTGCACGAGCACGAGCTCGTTTCCAGGCAATGCAAGCTGGAGACGATCACCCCAGAGTCTAAACAACTCTGAAAATGCATCTGGAAGTCTGATATTTGCGAGATTGCAGAGACTGACCTTCAGAGAATGAGAGTATGAATGTACGTTCTTCAGAGATTTCATTTTGGATTCGTGTGTTCAGACATGTATCGACTATGTTATTGCTTGTGTGAAAACGACGATGTGTATGTGGAGAAAATGAATTTGTGGAGATTATGTGCTGATGAATGCGAGATGGTGAATCAATGACTAAGTGGAGAATATTAGAAGATGGAAAATGGGATGATCCTACTAAGGCCGAGGTTTACGTCACAAATGCAGACAACTAAGTGGCCTATCAGCATGCAGACTCCTACGAATTTTTTTTGGAGGCTGGGGGCTTCAGTAGCTGAGGGAGACGGGGTTCTCAGAACGCTCCGCTGGTGTCAAGATATCTTTCTTGATATCGTCAGGAACATACTGGAGCCATTCTTCGTCCACGCTCACCGTGGCCCATTGCATGCGAGCAGGTCAATGGCATCCAAGTCCCCCAATTGCGTCTCTAGAATCAGACACTTGGGACCACCAAGTTCGGTGACTCTGGGGTCTTGCCAAATCAGGGACACGCCTTGTCAGGAACAGTCCAGATGCCAGGCTCCGAGAGTAACGACTTTGGGAAATCCTGTTCGCCAAGGCTTTCCGGATGAGGGCGTTGTGCTGACGAACTAAAGCAGCTCGACGCATGGCCCGGCACTTGTGCAACTCCGCAACTTGTCATCAGCCTCGACGTCCATAGTGACCCAGTGAGTCCGTTCCCAGAAAGCCTGAGCATGCTTGTTCATGCTGCGCACGATCTCTTCGACATCAGCCAGCACCATGGGATCCAGGTCGTCACGCTTGTGGAGTAGAACTCCGAGAATCGGTGTTAAACAGACTTCCCAAGGGAGCACGTTTCTTGCGCAATCACAGCACAGTAGCGTCCTGATGTCCCACGTTCTTGAGAATGTAGCACGAGTGTTGGTGGATATCATAATCAGGAAACCCAACGTTTGACTCGTCGAAGTCTTGGTGGAGCTCACGCGTTGTACTCTGATACATAGTACAACCAAAGAGGAGGCATCACGATTGTGTTCCCACCACCTGGAGTTCCCTAACCGACAGCGATTTATAGGGCTTGGCCACCAGACTTCGTGACTTTCCAGAACAGATGAGATTTCGATCCACTTCCGCTGGTGGATTTCGGATGGGACTTGGGACTGGTGTGAGCAATCACGGACGCACGGCTTCTCTTAGA
>VOQZ01001123.1:0-23611 GCA_008079305.1 Phytophthora palmivora | reverse complement strand
ATATATAACTGATTGTATTGGTTTATATTTCCCTCTATATTAGAGGGTGGTGCGCGAACGTGACAGGGATACCAGACAGACCAGGTGTCTGGTAACGAGTCCCTAGTTGACCTGGAGTATTAGCCCACCGTTCAAGGGCCCAGAAAGAATAAGAACGGCTGTATATTTGTATATTCCTGAACTCTGTATATTTGTTGGTTTATCTCTGAGAGTCAAGTATCTCGGTTCTGGATTTGTGATATTCAGACACCGGTATCAGACTCTCTCTCTCTGGTATTAACCTCTTTCCGACCACCAACTTTCTGGTAACCTACTTGGTTTCCAGAAACTCCGACTCCCGAACGCTCCTGGAAGGACTTCCTGAATCCGACACCAGACTCCAAGGGAACACAACTTCTCTTCACTTTAACTCTAGACTCCGGCGAGGGTCATATTCCCAAGACAACGAACCCACAGGGATACAACAAGGTAACACACGCCCCCACCTACGTTGTACGGCTCTGAAATACTTTCAGTAGTCATATACCGGGTTCACTATACGCCACCTGCTCCGCGATCAAAGTTTCACCGACTTCGCGACAACTGGTGCGCGTGCCCGGATCTTGGTATCGTGATTTCACCGGATTTGAGAGTACAAGAAGAGAAAGTTTCCTGTCAAGCGTCTATATTCAAGATGGCTACACCAGGATCTACGAGAGGAGGACGCCGTGGTCGCGGTCGCGGTGTTTTGACACGTCAGTCCAAGCGTCTCCAAGGATTGCCGCCTGAGGCAACCAGACTTGGATGCTATCCAGAAGGCGGCTCGCGAGAAGAGGAAGGCTGCGCGAGAGAAGAAGGCAGCTGAGAGTGTGAACGTCCCAGAACCGGCGATCGAAGACCAGCCTGCTGCGGAACCAGAAGCTAAGGAGGCACCCGCTGTCTCTGGTGAACAAGGTTCTGAGGAAGGCCGTCAGAAGTCGAAGCTTCTGGTGACGAGGTGACCACTGCCCGTGAGGGTGGTGATGAGGCGTCTGAGGGAGGCGCCGATATGGTTGAGTCCCCGGAAGTGGTCGATCTGCGTTCAGAGTCGACGACCTCCGGACAGTCCGTGGAAGAGGTGAAGCCAGAACCCGGACTCTCTGAAGATCGTGTTCCGCAGTCTCCGAAGTCTGAAGGTGGCCAATGTCGGATGACACGCTGATCAAGTCCGAAGATTCTCTGAAGACACCGTCTGATGAGTCTGGGAGGGCTGATTCGCTTGATGGAGAACGAGCCTTAAGGTATGTTCGTCGTGAGCTCCGCCGCTGGAAAGACATGGATGCCGGTAGAGTCGTCCCGCCAAGCGTCGAGTATGTATGGCCGACGAAGCCCAGCGTAGACGTCTTCCAGAAAGCCGCTGCAGCACCGGCGACTATATCAAGTGGCGGTGCTCCTCTGTATTCCCTGAAGATATGTGGATTTCGGAGTTTCACGTGAGACGTCATGGTTTTGGTCGGATCCAAGACCTTTCCTACGTTGAGATTCCAATGAGCACGCTGACGGCACCAGAGTGTGTGGCTGTTCTCCAGACAATGCTGTACGAGGCGGGTTTTGAATTCCAGAACTTGCTCCCGACGTGGTCCCAGACCCAGGCGTCAGCTATCTTCGAGTCTCAAGTACGCAGTGTGGCGACCGAACTTCAGAGCCGTCTTGCCATGGAACTGGTTGAGTGGGCCACCGTGACTGCCAGGTTACAGGTTATCCGACTCTCAGAAGGCATGAAACAAGAAGACACAACAAGTCGAGAAGGAACCGATAGTGTATTACCTGACAAGGATGCTGACCTACAAGGACGACAGCTGATCACGCGCCTCCGGGTGACCGGACTCCGAGTGACGCATAGTTCCAATGGTTCCAGCAGTGATGAGCCGCCGCAGTCCAAGCGCTTACAGCAGAGACCGCCGCGCCCACAAGTCCCGTCAACACCGTCAGCCTTGTCGACACCGTCGCTGTCTTCATTGCCACAGTACGAGAGTCATTCTGACAACACGCGACCAGAGTCTGGAACTCCCATGTCTGAAGATCGTAACAGCTCTCGAACTCGAATGACGGATGTGCCGGTTCCCAGTGTCATCGGGACCTCTGATGATCAGTCGTCTGGAGTTCAGACCTCGCGTGGAAGCTCCACGGACTCGTCCTTGATGTCTGTGAGTCGAGGGGCGGCATCACACATGCCGCTGTCCGCAGAGGGTCTGGCGTTGATTGCCCAAGGCGCTGACGTCGGAGGAATGGTCTCCGGAGAAGGTATGGGAATCCAAGTGACTCGAACGTTGTTTCCTGTGAAGTCGGAACCTGAAGACATCGACATGCTGGAGAGGAAGCTGAGGTGTCAGATGTAAAGTCTGGAAACCAGGCGTTTGTCCATGAGCCTTCACAGGGTTTCAGACAACCAACGCCAGAGGTTCCGCCTTCATCTGTTTCCAGCCGAAGTGCAAGCCATCGAAGCCACCGCCAGAGTGTGAAGAGTGAAGACCTTCGGAGAACGCCGTCTCGACGCTTGAGTTCCATCGCGTCGAGTCGCACGAAGTCTGAAGCTCGAAGCTCTCAGAGATCAGGGCCTGCCCAGATCGAACTGAACGTCATGAGGCAACAGCAGGAGTGGCAGAGCCGGATGGAGCAAGCGCAGATGGAGTTCTTGGCCCGAGAACGCTTGGAGTCCATGGAACGTGACCGCCGTCGGGAACAACGCGACTTGGAAGCAAGACGCGAGATCCAGACGCTCACCGACCGCTTGTTGGAGTCTGAAAACGCGAGACTGGAGGCGGAAAGACGTGCTGACGATGCTGAAGAACGGAGAAGTTTGGTATCGGAGAATAAACCCAGAAGCCACAGCGTGGCAGAGCTGGAGACTCTGAAATCGAATCTCTGGAGGTCTGAAAGCCAACGTCTGGAATCGGAGTTTGCCGATCGCTGGCGACAGCGAGAAGCCGAGGCCGAAGCCCAACGTGCGCGCGCGACAGACGAGATGAAGCAAGACTGGATTTCCCAAATGGAGACCTTACAACAGCGGATGAAGGATATGGAAGCTGAGCGCGACAGGGAGAAAGAGAGTTCTCAGAACATGCAACGCTTCCAAGCCGGTCAGTTGAGAAACCTTCGAGCAACATTGTCCCAAGTTCAAGAGGCGCGAAGGGTCGGTCACCCTGATTCAGCAACTGCAACCCCGGTGTTAAACACTGAGGACCCTGAAGTTGCAACTAAGTATCCCGTAATCGGATCAGAAATCAGAAGTGGGGTTAGGGTTGAACCCATGTCGCACCCACCGGCTCTCAAGGCGGCTCCTCGAGAAGTTGCTACCTTCCAGCAAACTGCCCCTGCGCGAAGCTCGGTGACGAAGCGAGTGAAGGCCGAGAGGAATGGCGTCGCCGCTACGACCACTACAGCAACCCAAGTGACTCGAGTAGCCTCGGTGACGGAAGCCAAGGGGGACGCCAGGCGTGCATCGACTCCACGACGAGATCCACCGCGGAAATCAGACGCTAGACGGTCTGATGGAGACCGAGAGGCACCCCGCCGAGAGAAGCGCCGTGGTGAAGCACCAGACCCTGGTGGAGACTCTGAGGACTCGAGCTCAGAATCCGAAAGCTCGTCTTCAGACGACTCTGAGCTTGGTGAAGTGATGAACCTGACAGCAGCGACGCAAGCTCAAGCTGGAACTACACTTCTGACGTTGAGGCCGTTCATGAACTCCAACAACCTCGGAGAGTTCGATCCTAGAGCCACACTCAGGGAACGCATCCACTGGTGGGAGCGATTCACGAATATGGCGTCTCAAGGAGGGTGGTCGACCAAGACACGCATTCAGGAGCTCAAGTTGAAGCTTCCGGTATCTGCGCGTGACTGGTTTAACCAGCTCCCCAAGAGTGTGTCCCGTGACTGGAAGGAGTTGTCGTCAGAGTTCAAGAAGCGTTATTGTAAGGCGCGGTCATCGTATTCAGAGAGGTATTTCACAATGGCTATGAAGGACTCTGAGACCCCGCTCGAATTCTTCTATCGACTCAACTCCGCCGCTGGGAAGGCCGACATTGACTTCAGAAAATCGTCCAAGCGTCTTGAGAAGCATGTGCTCCGTTTTATCACGAAGCTCAAGGATGCGCGCCTGAAAACTTCGCTACAAGGTCAGAGATTCCGACGTATTTCAGACTTGGAGTACGCTTTACAACAGGATGAAGATGTCTGGCGAACAGGTGACCAAGATATGACCACCACCAAGCCTCGAGACTTCCGAGCAGACAATATTCCACGAGGACCGTTCAAGCCCAAGCGCATGAACCGGACTTATGTCGTGAGAGACCCGGACTCTGAAGATTCTGATGATGATGATACTGCAAACTATAAGGGATCGTTAAAATCCGATCAGGATGCCAGAGACCAAGCCGGTGATTCTCGACTTCAGAGTGTGACTTCAGAGCCTACCCGTGATGGAGACACTACACAGACTTCTTCGAGTGCCTCGACAGCTCCGCCGAGCGCTGACTGGACGCAGACCCTGACAAATGAAGTGTACCGAGTAATGGGAGACATGGGATGGCGTCCACCGCCCCATTCCCCGTCTGGATCGTCGGGTCAAGGTTTTCATCAGAGACGTCCTGAAAATGGCGGTTATTGGAATAAGTTTTGCGAGAAATGTCAACGCTCAGGACACTCAGAAGAAGACTGCTGGAGGGATATCACGTGTGACCGGTGCCAGGAAAAAGGGCATCCAAGCCGAATGTGTCGAGCACCCCCCTGTGAAGTGTGTGGAAAATTACATCCCGGAAAACCCTGTGAAGACTTGAAGACTCTGGAAGCACTCAAGCAACTCGCCCGTCAAGGCGCACTGAAGGACATGCCAAACCACCTGAGAGAAAGACTTCTGGGTGAGGAGGCAGACTCTGGGAAGCCGTTAAACTAATACGCCCGTCGGATGGGGATCCGAAACGCGCCGGGCAAGGCAATACCCCAGAGTTATGTGTTCTAGTGTGTGTAGGACCGGAGCTGAGAAAGGTTCAAGATAAACACCAACAATGCATGACCGCTTTAACCCAGGAATCAGCTGTGCCTTTCAGAAACTCAGGAAATAAGTTACCCGAGATCTCTGAAAACACCAATCCGATACCTGACGACACAGTGTCATTCAGACTGAAGGATGGCGAATGCTACGGCTGGTGGGAGGATAATTACCCTGATCGTTCCAAGCGAGATGTGGTGATGGTACATGGTGCTGTGAATGATCGCCGGACTAAGATTCTCCTGGATACCGGTGCGACTATAAACATTCTGAGTTACGACTTTGCGCGTAAGCTCGGACTCAGACTCAAGTCGCACAAGCAAACTAAGGTATCAGGGATGGGTGGTGTTCCGACGTACATTGGCGCCAGCGCTGAGATCAAGTTGACACTTGGGCCAAGAGTGGTGTACATTGTGGATGTTTGGGTCGCGAATATTGGTGAAGGAATTGATGTGCTTTTAGGAATGGGCTTTATGTTTGCCGCTGGAGTGAGGATCAGTACCCGCGAAGGTCTGGTGTCGTTACCAGACGAAGTCGTGGTGATGATGTGTAACTGGGAACCTGGTGACCACATTGGTCGTAGCAGGTTTGTCAGACCAAGCGAAGCTGTTCTTCTGAGTCCTGGTGAGGAGTTTATTGTTAGGATTGATTACGGTCCGACGAATCCGCAACGGGAAGTCGTGTGGGCTGGACGTGGCGATCGTTGGGTCACACAGTTGATCTATGCTGCACGCTCATGGCCTGTGGCAGTTCGCGTGGTGAATATTTCCGATAAGAACACCTGGGTTAATGAGCTCTGTGATGTCGCGAGGATCGTGGAATATGGTTTCTTCCCGAGACATGGGCGTTTCGTACGTCCAGGTTCCGCTGCATATCGTGATTGGGAGGTATTGATCCTGGAAAGCACTCCGTCACCAGAAACGAAGAAGCGCATGGAACGAGAAGCAAAGCTGGAGGCTCTGATACCGCAACCCCCTTGTGTGGAGCGTCCAGATTATCCATGGCCGACTAAGATACTGCGACGTCCAAGGTTGGACAACGCTCGAGTGCAGTTTGTGAAATCAGACCCGACTCCCGTCACGAAGCGAGTGCGTTTTGCCCTAGATGCATCCACTCAGACAGATGATTTCTGCTGTAGTGGAGTGGCGGATAGTTGGGATGCAAGTGTGGATACCAGAGATTCTGACTTGTCCTCTGAAAGTGTCTCTCCCAATGACTCTGGCAACGATCACATCAGTTCTGGTGATGGCTCCTCGGACTCGGAACCAGAGTCTCCTGCAAGTGGTTCTCAGACTTCTCAGTTACCTGCAGATAATATGGACCTAATGGACGAGTCTTGGGACATCCCTATTTCAGGAATGCCAGGAACACCAGTGGAAAAATTACGAGTGGAGTATGAGCAGTGTATGCGAGTCTCGAATGAAGAGTTGGATCTGGAACCAGGTGTTTATATGCGGGAAGGCACGGAGCTCCTTGCCCAGTTGCGCGATCAACTGGTCATGTTACCAGAGATTGAGGAATTGACACCGGAGTGCGATATCGATAGTGCTGATGTTGGAGAACCAGGAAAGACAACACCAGAGATGGAGAAGAAACTCCGTGACATTCTGAAATACCACAGAAAGATCTTCCTAGGAGACGGTAATGCAGCGCCCGCACCGGCAAGGGGCGTGGTCTGTGATCTAGATGTAGGAGACGCCAAACCGGTGGCCCAACGTCCAAGGTCCGTTGCTCCTCACCTCATGCTGAAAGTGTATGAGCTTCTCAAGAAACTTCTGGAAACTGGTCTGATCGAGTACTCCAATTCGCCGTGGGCATCTCCTATTGTCATCGTTTTGAAGAAGAACGGTGTTGATATACGAATGTGTATCGACTATCGGATTGTGAATGGTTTCATCCAGCTATCACATTACCCGTTACCACTCATCGATGACCTCTTGATTGGGTTCGAGGCCGCGATGTGGTTTATGAGTCTGGATATGGCTAGCGGTTTCTGGGCGATCAGGATGACGGAGCGTGCACGATTGATATCCGCATTTATTTGTCCATTTGGACACTTCCAGTGGGTGAGAATGCCTTTCGGCCTGAAGAATGCTCCTCTTGTCTATCAAGCTATGTTGGATAATTGCCTGTGGGGATTTGTGAGACTGTCACCAGAGGAAGAGGCTGAAGTTGACGCAGATGTTTTGGAATTCTTGCAGCTGAAGCCTCAAGACTCTGAGAACCAATCCCCAGACTTTGAAGACCATGCGCTGAAATCAGAGATGTCGGCTCTCACAAGTCAGATGACCGTTTTCCAGAGGAACATTCCGGTTCCAATGTATATGGGTCCAGTCCTGGGGAGAAGTTCGTACATCGATGACATTGCACATGGGGCGCCGACTTGGGACCAACTCTGTGACGATTTAAACGCTCTGCTTTTCAGACTTCGCTACTGGAACATCTCTGTGAGTTTGCCCAAGAGCGAATTTGGGAAGTTATCGATCCCGTATCTCTCCCATGAAATCAGCGCCGAAGGTCTGAGAGCGACACCCAAGATCGCCAAAGGAGTCGAAGATCTGCCGTTCCCGTCCACGCTAAAGGGGGTTCAGAGTTTCATGGGAAGTCTCAATTACTACAACAAGTTTATTGAAGATTTACCGGTTATTGCTGCCACCTTGTACGAGTTGACGGATGAACAGATCCGCTCTGGGAAGAATTTGACTTGTGCCAAAGAAGCATTTGAGCTCCTGAAACGCAAGATAGTTTCCACCCCACTTCTCAGGCACCCGGACCGAACCAGACCCTTTGTTATCATTCCACATGCGAACCCTTGGGCTGCCTCGGCAGTCTTAGGCCAGGAGTACGATGGGTGA
The DNA here is from genome assembly GCA_008079305.1 of Phytophthora palmivora. Taxonomy (NCBI): domain Eukaryota; phylum Oomycota; class Peronosporomycetes; order Peronosporales; family Peronosporaceae; genus Phytophthora; species Phytophthora palmivora. The sequence goes on along the minus strand of VOQZ01001123.1, from coordinate 15,748 downwards.
TTCATCCAGTCCGGTTTACGGGCCGTGTTCTGAATGACGCTGAACTCAGGTATCATATTGCCGAAAAGGAGGTGATTGCGATTCTCAGAGTCTTGGAAAATTTCAGAGCGCTAGTGGAGTCAAGTCCAGTGATTGTGGTGTATACCAGATACTCTGTGCTGAAGTGGTTGCTGACGTCGAATTCCACCGATGGCAGAAACGTTAAGTGGGGTCTGAAGTTGTCACACTGGAACTTGGAAATTCGCCGGATCCAGCGCGATGAAGATGGACTTCCAGCCATACTCGGCGCAGGCATCACACCCCGAGAACATTTAGACGAGGTCTCTGAAAATCTGATTCCAGCCAAGGGGCGAGTCAAACCGCCAGCTCCTGTTAGTGTGGAAATGCTGGAAGCGGATTATCAAGGTCATGTCCTGAGTTTCGATGGCGCAGCAAAGACGTCTACTCGTCTGGGAAGTTGTGGATGTATACTCTGGGAACTCCCTGGGTGGAATGTACTGGAAGCCCGAGGATTTCCCCTGAAGGACGTCACTGTGAATGACTCGGAGTATTGTGGTCTGAATTACGGCCTGAAGATGGCTTTGGAACATGGAATACATGAGCTAGTGGTTGTTGGAGACTCACGTATCGCAATACAACAGGCTCAGGGGCTGATTAACTGCAACCAACCTAGTTTGCAGCGCAGGTTGGCAGAGTTTGAATCTCTGAAGACCAAGTTCCTGACCCTGAAACTAGTGCATGTGAAACGTGAGTTCAACCAAGCGGCAGACTACTTAACTTCGAAGACTCTGGCACTTGGGGAAGCTTGGCAGGTACAAGACGCTGACGAGCTCACTCATCTACGACTAGTGTCTAAAGTCCAAGAGAAACTAATGAAGCCCTGCCCAGCTCCAAAAGCACAAGTTCAGGAGTCTGCAGTCGTGACGGCTGAAGACCACGGTGTGACACCAGAGTCTGACGGAATCCCTGGCCCAGAATCCGCACCTTTACCACGATCAGCTAAAGTGTTGATCGCTGTGACCCGTGCCCAAGCCCCGAATAACACTGATCCGTCTGAGGATGACGATGAGCGTGAACCCCTGGGGCCTTTGGAGTTCCAGGCAGAACGTTGGCGGCGAATCAAGGCACATCAGAGCCACGACCCGTATTTGGTTGAGCTCATGAAGTTTCTGAAAGGTGATGTGGGAGACCTACCACGGCCCCGAGTCAGGAAACTAGCAAGGGTAGCTGAGGACTTCATCTTGGATTCCAGAGACGTGCTGTACCGTTTAAGTCGTGCTACCCGAGAGCGGCCTCGGGACAACGTCGATGAACTCAGACTGGTTGTCCCCAGAGATTTACACTCAGACTTGCTACATTATGCCCACGAAGACTATCAAGGTGGGCATCAGGGAATCAAGAGGACGTTCGAGAAATTGAGTTCAGAGTTCTACTGGTTGGGTATGTATGCCGATGTGGAGAGATTCGTGAAGGAGTGTGTGGACTGCGCTAGCGGCAAGGGGCGACCTCCAAATCCTGGACCGTCACCTGGGAATATTGAACCCAGCAGACCGTTTGAGGTTGTGTCCATGGACTTTGTGACGCATATGCCGAAGTCAGCACGCGGCAACACCTTCCTTCTGCTCTTCCAAGACATGTTTTCAGGGTATGTGATGTGTAAGCCGATGAGTATCACCACGGCTCAAGACGTGGCGGAAGCCTATGAAGAACGTGTTTTCAGAAACTTCGGAGCCAGTTCTCTGATTCGTCATGACCAGGACCCCCGTTTTATGAGTGAGGTATTCAAGTGTTTCAGGGAACTCCTGGGTAGCAGACAACGAGCTACTCTAGGATACCGACCACAAGCTAACGGCCAACAGGAACGGTCGGTGCAAACCGTGGTGCGCGCGATCAAGGCATATATCTCTGAAGCTGATCAAAGTGATTGGGATGATCATGCCGAGCGTCTGATGTTCGCCCTGAACACGTCGTTCGATGCCACTCGTCTCGAAACGCCCTTTTATTTGGTGCATGGGTGGGATGCTCGTGGAACTGTGTCCGCCATGCTAGGACCCAAGCCATCGACGACTCAGGAACGAACCGCATATGAATGGAGAAGGAAGATGCAACGAGACTACAGTTATGCTGTGGCGTGTGCCGAAGATCTCCAGAAGAAAGCGAAACGCGACCGGTCTGAAGAACAAACCAGGAAGTGGAACGAGTTATCAGAACGTCTGAAATCAGGTTTTGCTATAGGTGATGCCGTGTGGCTTTATATCCCTAAAGTACAAACGGGGTTAAGCCGGAAGCTAGCGCACATGTGGCATGGTCCTTTCAGAATCGATGAGATGTTGGATGACTTCCGCGTACGACTCAAGGTTGAAGATACTGGTTATCGTGTGAATCCCTGGGTACATGTGAGCCGTCTGAAACCCAGAGCCCTTTTTCCAAAGCGACCAACGATAGAGCTCGAGATTCCAGAAGACGATGGCTTTGATGCTGCTTTGCTACCTGAAGATAGTTGGGAACCTGACGCTGAGAATGACGAGTATGAAGTGGAGAAGATTTTGGACACTCGTTGGGGTAAACGTACCAGAACGTCCAAACGTTTCCGTGAATACCTCGTTAAATGGAAGGGTTACGATGAGACTGAGTGGCTACCGTTATCGAAGTTGAATTGCGGCGCATTACTTTACGAGTTCAATCAGAGTGCACGAGCACGAGCTCGTTTCCAGGCAATGCAAGCTGGAGACGATCACCCCAGAGTCTAAATGACTCTGAAAATGCATCTGGAAGTCTGATATTTGCGAGATTGCAGAGACTGACCTTCAGAGAATGAGAGTATGAATGTACGTTCTTCAGAGATTTCATTTCTGGATTCGTGTGTTCAGACATGTGACCGACTATGTTATTGCTTGTGTGAAAACGACGATGTGCATGTGGAGAAAATGAATTTGTGGAGATTATGTGCTGAGGAATGCGAGATGGTGAATCAATGACTAAGTGGAGAATATTAGAAGATGAAAAATGGGATGATCCTACTAAGGCCGAGGTTTACGTCACAAATGCAGACAACTAAGTGGCCTATCAGCATGCAGACTCCCTACGAAATTTTTTGGCTGGGGGGCTTCAGTAGCTGAGGGAGACGGGGTTCTCAGAACGCTCCGCTGGTGTCAAGATATCCTTCTTGATATCGTCAGGAACATATTGGAGCCATTCTTCATCCACGCTCACCGTGGCCCATTGCATACGAGCAGGCTCAATGGCATCCAAGTCCCCCAACTGCGTCTCCAGACTCAGACACTTGGGACCACCAAGTTCGGTGACTCTGGGATCTTGCCAAATCCAGGGACACGCCTTGTCGGGAACAGTCCAGATGCCAGGCTCCGAGAGTAACGACTCCGGGAAATTCTTGTTCGCCAAGGCTTTCCGAATGAGGGCATTGTGCTGACGAATTAACGCAGCTCGGCGCATGGCCCGGTACTTGTGCAGCTCCGCAGACTTGTCATCAGCCCCGATGTCCATAGTAACCCAGTGAGTCCGTTCCCAGAAGGCCTGAGCATGCTTGTTCATACTGTGCACGATGTTCTCCACGTCAGCCAGCACCATGGGGTCCAGGTCGTCACGTTTGTGGAAGTAGAACTCAGAGAACCGGTTGTTAAACATGACTTCCCAAGGAGCACGTTTCTTGCGAATCACAGCACAGTAGCGCTCTGAGTCCCAACGTTTCTTGAGAATGGAGCATGAGTGTTTGTGGACCTCATAATCCGGAAATCCCAACGTTTGGCCTGTCGAAGTCTTGGTAGAACTCACGCGTTGTACTCTGATACCATAGTACAACCAGGAGGAGTCATCACGATCTGGTGTCTCCACCACCTGAAGCTCCCTAACCGACAGCGATTTATAGGGCTTGGACACCAGACTTCGTGACTTTCCAGAAGAAGCCTGAGATTTCGATCCACTTCCGCTGGTGGATTTCGGATGGGACTTGGGACTGGTATGAGCAATCACGGACGCACGGCTTCTCTTAGACTTCTGGGTAGGAATGATCGGCCCATCGTCAGAGTCAGAGTCGTCTTCAGACTCACGAGGACGCTTGGAGCCAGAATGCGAATGATCATCGGACTTCTTGCTCTTGGACTTCTTGCCCTTGGATTTCTTGTTCCCAGACTTGTCAACTCCAGACTTTTTACTCTTGGACTTGCCTCCCCCGGAGTCGCTGCCGCCAGATACGTCATCCCCAGAGTTGTCATCATCATCCTCAGAGTCGACGACACCACTATCTTTGTAGTCAGGATCCTCTTTGGGGTTGTCGACCGACGATTCGACGTCGCTCTCAGGATAATTGACGTGACCATCCAGATCACCCCAAGTAGCGGGCTTGGTACCAGCCGAGATATGACGATCCACCACTTCGTCGGCCATCTGGTAGTAGACTTCCGGGACGTATTTAGTCCAAGGGGTGGAATCCAAGTGACGCGAGAAAATCACACTCACCAGCATCTGGACAAGAACTGGGCTACTGAAGAGACTATGAGCCTCTTTATCCGACGCCAACCATTCCATGGCCTTGTCATAAGCGACGCCTGACAACAGAGCTTGGCGAAGGTCAGGACGGACCTCTTTCCAGATCACATCTCCAGGAAGCTTCTTGTATACTTCAGACTTGGCCACCGTGGTATTTGCCTTCGCCGAAAGTACGGAATCTTCAATAGGCTGGTGTCCGGAAGGACGACGCTTGAGATTCCTGAGGTCTGACGTGAACGGCCTCTTAGGTGATAATGCTCGAACCGGAGATTTCGAGGAGTATACGAGATACCTGGGACTCTTGGACTGTGAATCAGGAATATCAGTATCCGGACGAGTGAGATCCAGAACTCTGGTGTTTTTCGCAGCTGCTTCGGCAGCTTGACGAGCTCGCTCTTCAGAAAGACGCCTCTTGAAATCAGGAACAGGCTTCTTTCGCTCGTCCAGAGCCGTCACGTTGATGATAGTTGTCCAATGGTCTGGAACAATAGTGTCCTCCTGATACGACACCAAAAGATCATGTAGGCGATTCCAGTTACCCGAGATCTCCGAATTCTCTTGCAAGAACTCCGAAAAACCCCACGGATCCGTCGGCTTGACGTCAGGGCGAGACTTCAAGATAGAGACTTGAGCTTGGAGATCGGCAATCTGAGATTTCAGAGCTGCCTTATCCGCCTTCAGGGCTTCCACTTGGTCTTGATAATGGGTCTTGAGGTCCCGAATCTCCGAGGATATACGCTCCTCCACGACACCAACGTCTTGCTGAGCAACCTGAAGTTCGTGCTTCCAGTACTGACAGTTCAGCACCCATTCGCGCTTGATCTCTTCACACTCCGACCGAGCCGCTGCAGCGTCAATCAGGGCAACGCCGTTCTGAGAACCAACGCGCTCCCGAAGGCGTCGATGGGCCGCAGCCATGAGTTTCAAGTATCCAGCTGTCCGAAAGACCCTTTCAGCAAGCCTGGTATGAGATACATGAGACAGCAGAGACGCCAACTCGCGGCGAACTTCCACTGACGAAGCCAGAGCATCCAGAGTGGGCATATTGAGAGTCTGGGCACGAGGTGTTAAGGTCTCATGGGGATTGAAGCTTGGGATCACACGCTCCAACTCCTGAAGATCCTCGTCGGTAAGTGTCTCGTACCCTACGAGCACGCAAGGACCCCCATATGCATTCGCAATGTGACGACCCCTCTGGAAGTCTTCAGCTCGCGCCGGTACACTTATCAGAAAGGCACGTCCCTCGGGCTCGATGTTGGGCGCGACGTAATTGTGAGGGGCGTCAGAGTCCCCCAATGAAATGACTGGAGCACTTTCGCTCGTCGTCAGACCCTGATGGAAGAGTCGGTCGACTTCCTCGGTAGACAACAGTCGAGGTACACCAAAGGCCTGCGGTTTGGAAACGCCAGGGGCGCCTTCCGAGGATGCAGGATCTGGATTACGTGAAGTAGCCCTCGTCGTAGAGCTGCCCGAGTTCGCACTGCCATCAGGGGGGTCCCCGACGTGACTTTCGACCTGGCGAGTTCCAGACTTCGTCATACGGGCTGGGGCGCTTGAGCTGCCACCGGGTAACGTGGCTGAGCCGACGTCACCACCCCGTACCGTGTTGACAGTAGCCGTAGCAGGACCCGTGCCTGTGGCGTCGCCTGCCGTGCCACTCGATGAGGCGTTCGTGTTTGAAGATGTGCTTGTTTCCTCCGACATGTGAGTGAGAAAGTGGATTGGAATATGACCGCCCGTTGGGCGAGCCAAGTTCAAATTTCTGAGTCTGAGAGAAGAATCAGACTGGGGAACAGGGCGCCAGAGACTCTGAAAGCCAGGCAAATTGCAAAGGGTTGCTGCTACACTACGCTCGGAAAACCGTTCATCAGGATGTCTGATGGACCTGGCCATGATACACAGCTTGGAGAAAGTTCCGCACTGACGGATCGTGACCAGGAGGGGCGGTTGACATGATGCTATTTCCGATTTTCGAGCGACAGGTGGATATTACGTTATGATGTGATTGGTTATAATATGGGCTATGAGAAAGGGGAGCTTGGGACACGGCTGCACCCGTGCGACATCTGTGGAAGATTTTAGACGAACCTTCGCCTGACTGTAAAGGGGCCCAATGGACCAGAAGTGTACTTTAGAGTGTGCACAACTCTGAAGATCAAATGCACTCTGTCTGGTCACCGGACTTTCCCCGACGATGAGTGCCTAATTCCTGGCGGAAAGTCTCTCAGAAGAACGTATCTCTGAAGAGACCTCATCCCGTTACCGTCCAGCGCGACGATGATGGTTCAAGGATCTATACTACTTACCCGCAGAGACCAAGTATCGCGCGCCGGACGCCGCGCACCCGCGCAACCCTCAAGAACTTCGTGTATGTTGAAGCATTGGTGCTCCGTACTATGATATTCCGTTCAAGACTTTGGTATTCCACACTCTATGACCAAGACTCTGAAGACCAAATTGATTTCAGACTCTGAAAACCCGGATACCAGACTCGGAAGTCAACGAAGATTCAAGACCATACTGAAACCAAGTGAACCCACATTCAGGTCACGCAATCAAGTGATGACAGACCTGCACATCCCCAGTGATGACGTCTCTACCCATCAGCTCATCGGGATCTGCTACACCGACCATACTGAAACCAAGTTTAAGTCACGCAATCAAGTGATGACGGACCTGCACATCCCCCAAGATGACGTCTCTACCTGTCCACTCATCAAGATCGGCTATACTGACTGTATACTGAGACCAAGTCAAGATGCCTGCTACATACAAGAACCAAGTGTACCTGAGATTTGAAGACTGAATGCATGAAGAACGCCAAGGACGACAAGAAGAAGAGAGTTACCAGAGATATATGAGAGTTATGAGAAAGATAAAACGATAAACAGAGTTCAATTTGCTTGCTACTGCACAAGTCCGCTTGAGAGGTATCCAAGCCACTGCGTCGAGGACGTACGCCGTGTGATCTCCACCAAATTAAGTCCCCTTAGGTGGAGATCAGGTAACGTAGAGACCTGAGAAGACCCACCTATTCCATATCCTAGTTGGGTCGTTTGTTTTGTCTCTAGCGGTAGCCCATTTCATATTGCTCGTTTGGACAGGCTCTGGGAACTAGACAGTCGTTTCCAGGGTGCAAGGTAGACTGTTATATATATAACTGATTGTATTGGTTTATATTTCCCTCTATATTAGAGGGTGGTGCGCGAACGTGACAGGGATACCAGACAGACCAGGTGTCTGGTAACGAGTCCCTAGTTGACCTGGAGTATTAGCCCACCGTTCAAGGGCCCAGAAAGAATAAGAACGGCTGTATATTTGTATATTCCTGAACTCTGTATATTTGTTGGTTTATCTCTGAGAGTCAAGTATCTCGGTTCTGGATTTGTGATATTCAGACACCGGTAACAGACTTTCTCTCTGGTATTAACCTCTTTCCGACCACCAACTTTCTGGTAACCTATTTGGTTTCTGGAACTTCCGACTCCCGAACGCTCCTGGAAGGACTTCCTGAATTCCGACACCAGACTCCAAGGGAACACAACTTCTCTTCACCTTAAACTCTAGACTCCGGCGAGGGTCATATTCCCAAGACAACGAACCCACAGGGATACAACAAGGTAACACACGCCCACCTACGTTGTACGACTCTGAAATCCTTTCAGTAGTCATATAACCGGGTTCACTATACGCCACCTGCTCCGCGGTCAAAGTTTCACCGACTTCGCGACACGTGCTGATGCACAAATACAGCAGTTAACAAGACGCTGAGATCGTAATGATAGACGATGTGACCAACGTGATACTCGGTTCTGGGTCTACAACGATAGGCTATTGTCGCTGTACACAACAGTCCAGCTAACGCGATACGAAGGCTTACATGATAATAGATTACTGTAGCAAGATACTCGGGATGTGGACAACGCGGTATAGGACACGATACGATACGCGTTTTAACACGATAAACGATACTGGGAATCCGATGGTGTGAAAAGCGACAGGATGTATGGTGCAGACAAAACATTATAAATGTAGTCTAAACATAAATGAGGTGGAGCGGAGCGATGCTTTTACTTGCGGAGGAAATGGCACGATACCAACAATGATGGCGACACTTAGACCAAGCTGCATGCGGCTACTGGGGCCAATCAAACACGTTGGTTAACACTACACTAATGGAGATCAGATAACGGAAAGGAAGAATTGAAGCGGTACTAAAAGTAGAACTATGCAACAATTAGTTTAAACGCGATAACAACAACTACGAGTAGTGGGGATGGCGGAATGAGGGTTACTACTATTGCGTGGTACATGATAGTGCAGCGAGCGGAACAAATCTCACTCTATCATTGATATCTGGTGTCAACTTTGGTTGTCTTGGACATGACGTTTTACTCAGTTGGTGGCAGTATAACATTTAGACCCAAATTAGGCTAATCTGTAGTGGAGCTCGCGCAGCGAGCGGAACGGTAATATTTAAAGCGGAGACAAAGGGTTGGCAGTATATATAATAGTGTAGCAGGTACTAGGAATAGCCCCTGATGGAGGTCAGCAATACACATTATGCAGACAAACAAATACGGTGAAATAGTCAATGTAGTACTAATCGGTGGTCACCACGAAACTTGGCTGAAACTCGATACTGAACCTGGGCATCGCGAGTAGTGAAGCGACAAGATGATTGATACTTCTGTGCTGTATACGATAGAGCAGTGAGCGCGTAGCCGCGAGCGGAACGAATTCTACCCAATCATTGATACAATCTGTAATTGTTATAGGTTGGGTTGGAAACTTTGCATTATTAGTGGACAAAATAACGTTTATATTTAGATCAGAATAATGTGTAGTGGAGCTCGTGCAGCGAGCGGAACGGTGGTATTTAAGGCAGTACATACAATAGTGTAGCCAGTACCAACCAACCATTAACTACCACCGCGTAGCGGCGGCGCTCGGCTAGTTATGTCTACAATCACATTCATGTCCTCCAGTCGAGCAACAATTTCGTTTGTAGTCTTCTCTGCGTTATCATCCGATCTCTAGGCGCTGTCCGATTCGAACACACACATTACTCTCAAAGCTCTTGACCTGTGTCTTAGTTACCACTGCACTATTACAACCCTTAATAAGGCCCTTAAATACGCTCGACACCGCTCTAATTCCAAGTTCATTCCAAGCAGTTGTAGCCCAGGTTATAATTGCTGACCGACTAGGAGCTATCAGCTAAAATGCTTTGCCTAGCCGTTCTACATTGATACTGCTCAACTGGATAGTCAAACGTTGCACTCATTCCTGACACATTGATCCTACGGCTGAAATTGTAGTCCCTGTTCCTATTTTTCGCGCAGACTTGAGTTGGTCTCCACTTGTCGTTGACGCCATTTCCTCGATCGTTTCGCGTTTGTTTTGCCACTCTAAAACTATTTTGCGCTTAGGCTTGAGGATTATATCTGTGAGGTTGCTATAGAATTTAGTAAGGGTTGCCTTCATGTCGTGTTCTAAATGGAAATTTATTACGTCCATCTTCTTTCCAAAGGTCTCACAATCGCGTATATATGCGTTCGGACGTCTACCTTCGCTTCTGGGGGCTGACTTCGCTCGAGTGCCATACTGACTACAGTCAAGTGTTTAACCTATAATCGGTGAGATCGGAAATCTAAAACTTGTCTGTTTGAGTGTGTACAAAATAGTGTTGTCCGGATGTACAAATGGCTCCTCGCAAATAACCTTATGTATTGTCTCACATATCTCGTAGTTTAATTGGTAGATACAACTGTCCTGATGTACTTATCGCCCGTATAGACATATGCTTTACAGTAGTTGTTAACCGACCGCCTAGAGAGCATTCCACCTCTCCACACACCGTTGATAGCGAATGTTGATATCTATAATTCAAGAATGAGGCTCGAGTGGGCCGCAACGACTCAAATGAAAAATAGATATTTTGATCGAGATGTAGTCCAGTCCTGTCAGATGATGCCTTTCACCAATCATGTCGCATTATTCGACATTGGTTAGCCAACCAACAAGCAATAGAAAGTTGAACTACTATCCTACGAAGTGCCGTCTTCGATGAGTTCAGTCCTCAATTGTCTAAATATCTGCGGTTCAAGTCACATAGCTTGGTGGGTAGATAAAATTAGGTATCGTCAAAATCGTAAATATCAAATATTGACAGAACTTTGCTTTTTCAGGCGACACTCCGACCACCGGATCGATACAAAGCATGTGCATGTATATTTTTCACTATGTTGGACCCACCAACATAATTCGAATTAAAATTGTACATGTCATCTCTAAGTGCGATTTTGTTGGTGGGAGGGTTTAGATGATAGATGTGGCTATCCATGTACAAAGTCCATCCATCTCCAACGTATTGGATTATATGTTGGTAAGAGAGTGTAAGCTTCACGTGATTAGCTGGCGGATCAAACATTTATAAATGCACTTTTTATTGAGAAACACATGTTTTGTATGTCAACAAACAAACGCATGTTAGTTAGTCAAAAGCTGTGTATTTCATTACATCAAGTAGTGTAAAATAGACAAACTGCAAAGAATAGCAACTAGAGCACACATCCATTGCTTTCGTCTGTCTCTGCTCGTGATCCGCCTTGGCCATTCGAGTCACTGTCTTCTTTCGCGGTTATAGTTTCCTTCATGTCGCCACGGCACTTTGTGCGAAAGCGCTTCCGACCAGGTCGACGACTCTGCACTCACCAGCTTTCCAACACGCTCTCCGAAATGTGGAGCCCATTGTCCCAGTCTTCGTGTCAGATATGTCAGCAAGACTTGCCATTGCCAGCCAGGTCGTGCAGCAGTGCATAGGTATTTCCAAGTGTATACAGTGTTAGCAGATGTAAAACTAATACTAAAGTGGCGCACGTATCGTAGTTCACCCACAGAACACCCTGGGCAATAATACTTAGTAACTTTCAGGGTTTCACGTTGTAAGTAGCGCACACCTTGCACAAACGCGCGACCCGCTTTCTGCCGTTCGTCGATCCGACGTAGTCTGGACACCAGGCTGTATAGCGCTCACCTTGCTCTGTAGGTGGTTCACGACTACATGTGGTAGCTATAGAAGCCGCTGTTCTGTCTTCAGCATGTGTCTCCTCCTCAATAGCTTGAAGCCGATCGTCATCAATAGCTAGAAGTTGCACGTGGAGTACCTCGATGAACTTGCAGTGTCCTTCTGGTTGCTGGTTTTCATGTAATGACGATGGATGATGAAGGCGTTTACTACCGCCATGTTGACCAACTCAACATTGATCGATAATACTTCTGTGGCTTGTAAGCAAGTTGTATGCTGTAGCGCTGCGTACGCAATTGATCGTAGATGTCTTTACCCCCCATCCACCTCTGGTAGTCACGTACAAGCCCCGGTGCCGGGGAATTTTGCTTCTCATTCCTAACTCTCCGCCCTATAAAACAAACGCCATATCCAACATGTTAACACAAGTATTGCAACTAGCCAAAATAACCTCCGACATAAAGAACGGACACACTGGTCCGAGAATCCAAATGAAATCATGTGTACTGGGTGACTATCCATCCACATGGCTGCGGTGATTTGCGGGAATAACTTGTTTTCAGCAAGCCTCACTGTCCTAATGGCTTCGTTTTGTAAATCTCCTTCTTCCTAGTAATATCTTGATCGAATCCAGTACGACGAGTCTGGATTGTGCCGGTGAGACACTATCGTCTGTGTAGTAACTCCAGCGCCAAACCACTGATGTGCAATACTTGTAGACGAAACGGTGCTTTTGATGACCTGGGGACCAGCGCGTCCATATTTCGGACGACAGCAGCAGCACCACACGAATTGTCAGTTGCGGGGGGCACGGCAAGGTGGGACTTGGCTCCGACATATAACTCGATTCTATGTTGGAGAAACACGGATAGTAGATAGTAAATGTTAGTTACCTCCAACATAATCAACTTAACCAAAAAACGGCAAGCCGAAGCTCACCTCACAACACGCAGCGAAGAACTTGATCCTCCACTTATGGGGCTTCAGTAGCAGGTACTGTCGAGTGGGATTTCGACGAGATCGTGTCGGGATGATGGCTTCATCAAATGCAATAACCGGACCGGTATTGCATCCTCTCACGAAGGTCTTCTGTAAGGGGATGTTTCATCCGAGGGCAGGGCAGGTAGCGCAACTTTTTCACTACATAATCTTATATCGACCAACATTATGCATTTTAGACGAAAATTAACTGCACCAGGTAAAAAGTCCACCAGCAGTGCCACGACCACCTGCGCCAAGTCCAGCACGAAGGGCGCGCTACCAGCAGTGCCACGACCACCTGCGCCAAGTCCAGCACGAAGGGCGCGCTACCAGCAGCAGCGCCAGTGCTAAATTTGCTAATGGTGAATTTGACGATGCTGTTAAGGTGCTACTTCTACTGCTGTCACTGCTCCTTGCGGCCTTAGGAACTGCTGACGGAAGGCACATGCGTCAGGCACCTCTACAAGAATTGACAGTCAGCACCAACTATTTTGAAGAAGATTATCGAGCACCGAATGAAGCGTTCCAGCGAGCATTCCGTATATCTCGTCCATGCTTTGACAAATTGGCCAAGTATCTAAGATCCCGTTGGAGACACTACTACGGACACGCGCCGGAGAATAACAGCATGCAGAGTTACGAACAAAATGCACCTACCTCTTGTGCAGACCAGTTAACCGCCCGTTTTGGATGCTCTTGTTCCTTCTTGGCGTTAGACGTGGAGCCACATTGTTGAGCCACATGAGATTCATCTCTAAGTGTACGGCACTGATCAGACGCAGCAGCAGCTTGCTCACCCCTTAGTTCTTGGCACTCAAACTGTAGCTCCGCCATCGCAAACTGATACATCAAACAAGCGCAAACGGCGCGAATCGACGCCAGCCAACAATTCGTTGATATTCGTTTGGACAGGTATTGTTCTACCCAAGTTGCCCTGACCTCAAATCTCAGGGCAAGTTGGGCAAAAGAGGGAAACCATTCTCGATTCTGATTGGCCCAGATAGTTGCCCAACTTGCCCTGCCCTCGGATGAAACATCCCCTAATGTGGTTACAACACTGCGCACCTTCCAACCACGATCAACACTAGCCTGTGGCGACTTACTATTCGTGAATTGTAGATTTTGCGTCATGTAAAAAATAACGATTTCGCGAAAGTGTCGCCTCCAATGTGCCTAGAGTCCTTTTGCGTGCGGACACAACATTCTATCGATCAGTAGTCCAATCAATTGCAGTATCTCGTGTGGCTTGACAGACTCCACTACCTGTAGACGTGCTCGAGTATCCTTCTGCTTTGCCAACGCCTTGCGCGTTGTCTCTTTTTCTGCTTTCTTCCACTCCGCCATGTCGCCTCCTTTGCCTCTTGTTTCTTCTTAGGTGCATTGCTCTTTGTCTGCCTCGCTGGCGCCTTACTTAGCTCTGATATCTTGCTCTTCTGCAGGACTGCACGAACTTTTATTGACTGGAGGCGAAGTTGTGCTTTTCCCACTGATCGTTTACTCGTCGCCATAGATCAGTTAACTTCTTCTCAGCCTCACTCAACTGGTGCTGAGGTATCTTGCTCCATGCTCGTGTGTGCTCCACGCTTCTAATCTTGAAGTGAGAGGAGGAGAGAGACGACGACTACTCAACTCCCCGTTGGCTCATTTTTATCGTGTTGAAATATCCTCTGTCGCTCCACATCTCCATGGAACGGCACCCTACACCTGTGCATGGCTTGCCATTTTCGGATTAATAACGACTTGAATTAAGTAAAGAACAATTTCTAATACAAACATCATAAATCCTAAGATGTTACTCCTCCAATATGCGTAAAAACGCTGCGCTTAGGCTTTCAAGAGCTATACTCTGATTATGTTGGTGGGTTTAACATATGGTCCTTGAAGGGTTAATCGGTGGACTATGAACTCAGGCGACACTCACTAATTAAAGTTATGGCGTTAAGTTGTTTAATTGATGCCACATCACAATTCTTTTATGGGTATCTAATTTTACGCAATTAAAATGAAGAGCTTCCCATGTAAAACACAACATTAGTATACACGTCTTGACGTGACACGCTCTATCATGAAGTAAATATCAATGATTGTACACCTTCTCTAGCTCGCGTACTCACTCACTCATTCACTTACTCACTCACTCACTCACTTACTCACTCATAAGTCCACTCACTCATTTATTCGATTCTCAAACCATCAGAAGAAGATTTACTTAAGTGTATTTAGAAGTATATTTAATGTACTTCTGATAGTCTGCGAATCGAATCAATGAGTGAGTGGACTTATGGTTTCATATGGGATGTAAAAGTTACTCTAATGAACAGCACGTGTATATTATCACAACAAAAAGTATGGCAACATTGTATCTCTAGGAAATGTAAATTAGAACCGGAGATAGCATTGAATGTACTAACTGATCGCAACTTCATGTGGTAAATTTCTGTTACCTCGAATTATGGTAACGATATGAGGAAAGAAGCGAAAATTCCCGGTCAATAGAAGTTAGGTAGATCCGTAAACTCTTTAAAATGTTTTCATCGCTGTTTCATGTTAATGGCTCAACGCGAACCTTGACAAGAGCACACAGATAGTAGCATAAGTATTTGTCAATCTGACAGTTTCACTTTGTCATAAACACAAACTGAATCACAATGGTGACTCTTAGTCACCGTTTGCTCGACCGTGTACAATCTACCAGTCAGTTTTTGACTTACAATCAGCGTGCTTAAGTTAACGCCGAAGCCGAATCGCGCCATACCCTACATTTGTTTACGTCAGTAAGCAGTTGTCTCCGAAGTAGCTCACGGGGAGCTTCCTCGATCTCTGCTGTGCACTTGATCGACCTCTCGTGAGTCACCTCTTCCATTCACCTCAGGACTACCCTGTAGCCTATGTGGTGAGCGTTGGTTGGGGATGCCATTGTGGTGGGCAATGAGCATCCAATCTCCTCCCTAGTTATGGGTGTCTAAAATCCGGGAGCATGCAGCGAGTGTATGTTTTAGTTCCTTAGGAATTCCGTGAGAAAATAGGGTATTGTTAAAATGACACTATCGTAATAAAATAGTATTACTTCAGGTACTTTACACCATATTGAAGTGAGATGCCGCCACTTTGAGGTGTAGAATGACACAAACCGTAGTGAGATGCATATGTAACGGAATTATGCCACCCAAAAGGCCTACAACGTAAACAAAAGCAGACGATTCAAGAAGCTACACCAGCGGCTCAGCGCTG
>VOQZ01001122.1:0-61339 GCA_008079305.1 Phytophthora palmivora | reverse complement strand
CCAACAAGGTAACACACGCCCACCTACGTTGTACGACTCTGAAATCCTTTCAGTCATATAAACGGGTTCACTATACGCCACCTGCTCCGCGATCAAAGTTTCACCGACTTCGCGACAACTGGTGCGCGTGCCGGATCTTGGTATCGTGATATCACCGGATTTGAGAGTGCAAGAAGAGAAAGTTTGTCAAGCGTCTATATTCAAGATGGCTACACCAGGATCTACGAGAGGAGGACGCGTGGTCGCGGTGCCTGACACGTCAGTCCAAGCGTCTCCAAGGATTGCCGCCTGAAGAGCAACCAGACTTGGATGCTATCCAGAAGGCGGCTCGCGAGAAGAGGAAGGCTGCGCGAGAGAAGAAGGCAGGAGAGTGCGAACGTCCCAGAACCGGCGGTCGAAGACCAGCCTGCTGCGGAACCAGAAGCTAAGGAGGCACCCGCTGTCTCTGGTGAACAAGGTTCTGAGGAGGCTCGTCAGAAGTCGAAGCTTCTGGTGACGAGGTGACCACTGCGCGAGGGGGTGGTGATGAGGCGTCTGAGGGAGGCGCCGATATGGTTGAGTCCCGGAAGTGGTCGATCTGCGTTCAGAGTCGACGACTCCGGACAGTCCGTGGAAGAGGTAAAGCCAGAACCCGGACTCGCTGAAGATCGTGTTCCACAGTCTCCGAAGTCTGAAGGTGCACCAATGTCGGATGACACGCTGATCAAGTCCGAAGATTCTCTGAAGACACCGTCTGATGAGTCTGGGAGGGCCGATTCGCTTGATGGAGAACGAGCTTTAAAGTATGTTCGTCGTGAGCTCCGCCGCTGGAGAGACATGGATGCCGGTAGAGTCGTCCCGCCAGGCGTCGAGTATGTATGGCCGACGTTGAAGCCCAGCGTAGACGTCTTCCAGAAAGCCGCTGCAGCAACCGGCGACTATATCAAGTGGCGGTGCTCCTCTGTATTCCCTGAAGACATGTGGATTTCGGAATTTCACGTGAGACGTCATGGTTTTGGTCGGATTCAAGACCTTTCCTACGTTGAGATTCCGATGAGCACGCTGACGGCACCAGAGTGTGTGGCTGTTCTCCAGACAATGCTGTACGAGGCGGGTTTTGAATTCCAGAACTTGCTCCCGACGTGGTCCCAGACCCAGGCGTCAGCTATCTTCGAGTCTCAAGTACGCAGTGTGGCGACCGAACTTCAGAGCCGTCTTGCCATGGAACTGGTTGAGTGGGCCACTGTGACTGCCAGGTTACAGGTTATCCGACTCTCAGAGGGCATGAAACAAGAAGACACAACAAGTCGAGAAGGAACCGATAGTGTATTACCTGACAAGGATGCTGACCTGCAAGGACGACGGCTGATCACGCGCCTCCGGGTGACTGGACTCCGAGTGACGCATAGTTCCAATGGTTCCAGCAGTGATGAGCCGCCGCAATCCAAGCGCTTACAGCAGGGACCGCCGCGCCCACAAGTCCCGTCAACACCGTCAGCCTTGTCGACACCGTCGCTGTCTTCATTGCCACAGTACGAGAGTCATTCTGACAACACGCGACCAGAGTCTGGAACTCCCATGTCTGAAGATCGTAACAGCTCTCGGACTCGAATGACGGATGTGCCGGTTCCCAGTGTCATCGGGACCTCTGATGATCAGTCGTCTGGAGTTCAGACCTCGCGTGGAAGCTCCACGGACTCGTCCTTGATGTCTGTGAGTCGAGGGGCGGCATCACACATGCCGCTGTCCGCAGAGGGTCTGGCGTTGATTGCCCAAGGCGCTGACGTCGGAGGAATGGTCTCCGGAGAAGGTATGGGAATCCAAGTGACTCGAACGTTGTTTCCTGTGAAGTCGGACCTGAAGACATCGACATGCTGGAAGAGGAAGCTGAGGTGTCAGATGTAAAGCCTGGAAACCAGGCGTTTGTCCATGAGCCTTCACAGGGTTTCAGACAACCAACGCCAGAGATTCCGCCTTCATCTGTTTCCAGCCGAAGTGCAAGCCATCGAAGCCACCGCCAGAGTGTGAAGAGTGAAGACCTTCGGAGAACGCCGTCTCGACGCTTGAGTTCCATCGCGTCGAGTCGCACGAAGTCTGAAGCTCGAAGCTCTCAGAGATCAGGGCCTGCCCAGATCGAACTGAACGTCATGAGGCAACAGCAGGAGTGGCAGAGCCGGATGGAGCAAGCGCAGATGGAGTTCTTGGCCCGAGAACGCTTGGAGTCCATGGAACGTGACCGCCGTCGGGAACAACGCGACTTGGAAGCAAGACGCGAGATCCAGACGCTCACCGACCGCTTGTTGGAGTCTGAAAACGCGAGACTGGAGGCGGAAAGTGCTGAGATGCTGAAGAACGGAGGAGTTTGGTATCGGAGAATAAACCAGAAGCCACAGCGTGGCAGAGCTGGAGACTCTGAATCGAACCTCTGGAAGTCTGAAAGCCAACGTTTGGAATCGGAGTTGCCGATCGCTGGCGACAGCGAGAAGCCGAGGCCGAAGCCCAACGTGCGCGCGCGACAGACGAGATGAAGCAAGACTGGATTTCCCAAATGGAGACCTTACAGCAGCGGATGAAGGATATGGAAGCTGAGCGCGACAGGGAGAAAGAGAGTTCTCAGAACATGCAACGCTTCCAGAGCCGGTCAATTGAGAAACCTTCGAGCAACATTGTCCCAAGTTCAAGAGGCGCGAAGGGTCGGTCACCCTGATTCAGCAACTGCAACCCGGTGTTAAACACTGAGGACCCTGAAGTTGCAACCAAGTATCCCGTAATCGGATCAGAAATCAGAAGTGGGGTTAGGGTTGAACCCATGTCGCACCCACCGGCTCTCAAGGCGGCTCCTCGAGAAGTTGCTACCTTCCAGCAAACTGCCCCTGCGCGAAGCTCGGTGACGAAGCGAGTGAAGGCCGAGAGGAATGGCGTCGCCGCTACGACCACTACAGCAACCCAAGTGACTCGAGTAGCCTCGGTGACGGAAGCCAAGGGGGACGCCAGGCGTACATCGACTCCACGACGAGATCCACCGCGGAAATCAGACGCTAGACGGTCTGATGGAGACCGAGAGGCACCCCGCCGAGAGAAGCGCCGTGGTGAAGCACCAGACCCTGGTGGAGACTCTGAGGACTCGAGCTCAGAATCCGAAAGCTCGTCTTCGGACGACTCTGAGCTTGGTGAAGTGATGAACCTGACAGCAGCGACGCAAGCCCAAGCTGGAACTACACTTCTGACGTTGAGGCCGTTCATGAACTCCAACAACCTCGGAGAGTTCGATCCTAGAGCCACACTCAGGGAACGCATCCACTGGTGGGAGCGATTCACGAATATGGCGTCTCAAGGAGGGTGGTCGACCAAGACACGCATTCAGGAGCTCAAGTTGAAGCTTCCGGTATCTGCGCGTGACTGGTTAACCAGCTCCCCAAGAGTGTGTCCCGTGACTGGAAGGAGTTGTCGTCAGAGTTCAAGAAGCGTTATTGTAAGGCGCGGTCATCGTATTCAGAGAGGTATTTCACAATGGCTATGAAGGACTCTGAGACACCGCTCGAATTCTTCTATCGACTCAACTCCGCCGCTGGGAAGGCCGACATTGACTTCAGAAAATCGTCCAAGCGTCTTGAGAAGCATGTGCTCCGTTTTATCACGAAGCTCAAGGATGCGCGCCTGAAAACTTCGCTACAAGGTCAGAGATTCCGACGTATTTCAGACTTGGAGTACGCCTTACAACAGGATGAAGATGTCTGGCGAACAGGTGACCAAGATATGACCACCACCAAGCCTCGAGACTTCCGAGCAGACAATATTCCACGAGGACCGTTCAAGCCCAAGCGCATGAACCGGACTTATATCGTGAGAGACCCGGACTCTGAAGATTCTGATGATGATGATACTGCAAACTATAAGGGATCGTTAAAATCCGATCAGGATGCCAGAGACCAAGCCGGTGATTCTCGACTTCAGAGTGTGACTTCAGAGCCTACCCGTGATGGAGACACTACACAGACTTCTTCGAGTGCCTCGACAGTTCCGCCGAGCGCTGACTGGACGCAGACCCTGACAAATGAAGTGTACCGAGTAATGGGAGACATGGGATGGCGTCCACCGCCCCATTCCCCGTCTGGATCGTCGGGTCAAGGTTTTCATCAGAGACGTCCTGAAAATGGCGGTTATTGGAATAAGTTTTGCGAGAAATGTCAACGCTCAGGACACTCAGAAGAAGACTGCTGGAGGGATATCACGTGTGACCGGTGCCAGGAAAAAGGGCATCCAAGCCGAATGTGTCGAGTCCCCCCTGTGAAGTGTGTGGAAAATTACATCCCGGAAAACCCTGTGAAGATTGAAGACTCTGGAAGCACTCAAGCAACTCGCCCGTCAAGGCGCACTGAAGGACATGCCAAACCACCTGAGAGAAAGACTTCTGGGTGAGGAGGCAGACTCTGGGAAGCCGTTAAACTAATACGCCCGTCGGATGGGGATCCGAAACGCGCGGGCAAGGCAATACCCCAGAGTTATGTGTTCTAGTGTGTGTAGGACCGGAGCTGAGAAAGGTTCAAGATAAACACCAACAATGCATGACCGCTTTAACCCAGGAATCAGCTGTGCCTTTCAGAAACTCAGGAAATAAGTTACCCGAGATCTCTGAAAACACCGACCCGATACCTGACGACACAGTGTCATTCAGACTGAAGGATGGCGAATGCTACGGCTGGTGGGAGGATAATTACCCTGATCGTTCCAAGCGAGATGTGGTGATGGTACATGGTGCTGTGAATGATCGCCGGACTAAGATTCTCCTGGATACCGGTGCGACTATAAACATTCTGAGTTACGACTTTGCGCGTAAGCTCGGACTCAGACTCAAGTCGCACAAGCAAACTAAGGTATCAGGGATGGGTGGTGTTCCGACGTACATTGGCGCCAGCGCTGAGATCAAGTTGACACTTGGGCCAAGAGTGGTGTACATTGTGGATGTTTGGGTCGCGAATATTGGTGAAGGAATTGATGTGCTTTTAGGAATGGGCTTTATGTTTGCCGCTGGAGTGAGGATCAGTACCCGCGAAGGTCTGGTGTCGTTACCAGACGAAGTCGTGGTGATGATGTGTAACTGGGAACCTGGTGACCACATTGGTCGTAGCAGGTTGTCAGACCAAGCGAAGCTGTTCTTCTGAGTCCTGGTGAGGAGTTTATTGTTAGGATTGATTACGGTCCGACGAATCCGCAACGGGAAGTCGTGTGGGCTGGACGTGGCGATCGTTGGGTCACACAGTTGATCTATGCTGCACGCTCATGGCCTGTGGCAGTTCGCGTGGTGAATATTTCCGATAAGAACACCTGGGTTAATGAGCTCTGTGATGTCGCGAGGATCGTGGAATATGGTTTCTTCCCGAGACATGGGCGTTTCGTACGTCCAGGTTCCGCTGCATATCGTGATTGGGAGGTATTGATCCTGGAAAGCACTCCGTCACCAGAAACGAAGAAGCGCATGGAACGAGAAGCAAGCTGGAGGCTCTGATACCGCAACCCCCTTGTGTGGAGCGTCCAGATTATCCATGGCCGACTAAGATACTGCGACGTCCAAGGTTGGACAACGCTAGAGTGCAGTTTGTGAAATCAGACCCGACTCCCGTCACGAAGCGAGTGCGTTTTGCCCTAGATGCATCCACTCAGACAGATGATTTCTGCTGTAGTGGAGTGGCGGATAGTTGGGATGCAAGTGTGGATACCAGAGATTCTGACTTGTCCTCTGAAAGTGTCTCTCCCAATGACTCTGGCAACGATCACATCAGTTCTGGTGATGGCTCCTCGGACTCGGAACCAGAGTCTCCTGCAAGTGGTTCTCAGACTTCTCAGTTACCTGCAGATAATATGGACCTAATGGACGAGTCTTGGGATATCCCTATTTCAGGAATGCCAGGAACACCAGTGGAAAAATTACGAGTGGAGTATGAGCAGTGTATGCGAGTCTCGAATGAAGAGTTGGATCTGGAACCAGGTGTTTATATGCGGGAAGGCACGGAGCTCCTTGCCCAGTTGCGCGATCAACTGGTCATGTTACCAGAGATTGAGGAATTGACACCGGAGTGCGATATCGATAGTGCTGATGTTGGAGAACCAGGAAAGACAACACCAGAGATGGAGAAGAAACTCCGTGACATTCTGAAATACCACAGAAAGATCTTCCTAGGAGACGGTAATGCAGCGCCCGCACCGGCAAGGGCGTGGTCTGTGATCTAGATGTAGGAGACGCCAAACCGGTGGCCCAACGTCCAAGGTCCGTTCCTCACCTCATGCTGAAAGTGTATGAGCTTCTCAAGAAACTTCTGGAAACTGGTCTGATCGAGTACTCCAATTCGCCGTGGGCATCTCCTATTGTCAGTTTTGAAGAAGAACGGTGTTGATATACGAATGTGTATCGACTATCGATTGTGAATGGCTTCATCCAGCTATCACATTACCCGTTACCACTCATCGATGACCTCTTGATTGGGTTCGAGGCCGCGATGTGGTTTATGAGTCTGGATATGGCTAGCGGTTTCTGGGCGATCAGGATGACGGAGCGTGCACGATTGATATCCGCATTATTTGTCCATTTGGACACTTCCAGTGGGTGAGAATGCCTTTCGGCCTGAAGAATGCTCTCTTGTCTATCAAGCTATGCTGGATAATTGCCTGTGGGGATTTGTGAGACTGTCACCAGAGGAAGAGGCTGAAGTTGACGCAGATGTTTTGGAATTCTTGCAGCTGAAGCCTCAAGACTCTGAGAACCAATCCCCAGACTTTGAAGACCATGCGCTGAAATCAGAGATGTCGGCTCTCACAAGTCAGATGACCGTTTTCCAGAGGAACATTCCGGTTCCAATGTATATGGGTCCAGTCCTGGGGAGAAGTTCGTACATCGATGACATTGCACATGGGGCGCCGACTTGGGACCAACTCTGTGACGATTTAAACGCTCTGCTTTTCAGACTTCGCTACTGGAACATCTCTGTGAGTTTGCCCAAGAGCGAATTTGGGAAGTTATCGATCCCGTATCTCTCCCATGAAATCAGCGCCGAAGGTCTGAGAGCGACACCCAAGATCGCCAAAGGAGTCGAAGATCTGCCGTTCCCGTCCACGCTAAAGGGGGTTCAGAGTTTCATGGGAAGTCTCAATTACTACAACAAGTTTATTGAAGATTACCGGTTATTGCTGCCACCTTGTACGAGTTGACGGATGAACAGATCCGCTCTGGGAAGGATCTGACTTGTGCCAAAGAAGCATTTGAGCTCCTGAAACGCAAGATAGTTTCCACCCCACTTCTCAGGCACCCGGACCGAACCAGACCCTTTGTTATCATTCCACATGCGAACCCTTGGGCTGCCTCGGCAGTTTTAGGCCAGGAGTACGATGGAGTGATTCATCCAGTCCGGTTTACGGGCCGTGTTCTGAATGACGCTGAACTCAGGTATCATATTGCCGAAAAGGAGGTGATTGCGATTCTCAGAGTCTTGGAAAATTTCAGAGCGCTAGTGGAGTCAAGTCCAGTGATTGTGGTGTATACCAGATACTCTGTGCTGAAGTGGTTGCTGACGTCGAATTCCACCGATGGCAGAGAAACGTTAAGTGGGGTCTGAAGTTGTCACACTGGAACTTGGAAATTCGCCGGATCCAGCGCGATGAAGATGGACTTCCAGCCATACTCGGCGCAGGCATCACACCCCGAGAACATTTAGACGAGGTCTCTGAAAATCTGATTCCAGCCAAGGGGCGAGTCAAACCGCCAGCTCCTGTTAGTGTGGAAATGCTGGAAGCGGATTATCAAGGTCATGTCCTGAGTTTCGATGGCGCAGCAAAGACGTCTACTCGTCTGGGAAGTTGTGGATGTATACTCTGGGAACTCCCTGGGTGGAATGTACTGGAAGCCCGAGGATTTCCCCTGAAGGACGTCACTGTGAATGACTCGGAGTATTGTGGTCTGAATTACGGCCTGAAGATGGCTTGGAACATGGAATACATGAGCTAGTGGTTGTTGGAGACTCACGTATCGCAATACAACAGGCTCAGGGGCTGATTAACTGCAACCAACCTAATTTGCAGCGCAGGTTGGCAGAGTTTGAATCTCTGAAGACCAAGTTCCTGACCCTGAAACTAGTGCATGTGAAACGTGAGTTCAACCAAGCGGCAGACTACTTAACTTCGAAGACTCTGGCACTTGGGGAAGCTTGGCAGGTACAAGACGCTGACGAGCTCACTCATCTACGACTAGTGTCTAAAGTCCAAGAGAAACTAATGAAGCCCTGCCCAGCTCCAAAAGCACAAGTTCAGGAGTCTGAAGTCGTGACGGCTGAAGACCACGGTGTGACACCAGAGTCTGACGGAATCCCTGGCCCAGAATCCGCACCTTTACCACGATCAGCTAAAGTGTTGATCGCTGTGACCCGTGCCCAAGCCCGAATAACACTGATCCGTCTGAGGATGACGATGAGCGTGAACCCCTGGGGCCTTTGGAGTTCCAGGCAGAACGTTGGCGGCGAATCAAGGCACATCAGAGCCACGACCCGTATTTGGTTGAGCTCATGAAGTTTCTGAAAGGTGATGTGGGAGACCTACCACGGCCCCGAGTCAGGAAACTAGCAAGGGTAGCTGAGGACTTCATCTTGGATTCCAGAGACGTGCTGTACCGTTTAAGTCGTGCTACCCGAGAGCGGCCTCGGGACAACGTCGATGAACTCAGACTGGTTGTCCCCAGAGATTTACACTCAGACTTGCTACATTATGCCCACGAAGACTATCAAGGTGGGCATCAGGGAATCAAGAGGACGTTCGAGAAATTGAGTTCAGAGTTCTACTGGTTGGGTATGTATGCCGATGTGGAGAGATTCGTGAAGGAGTGTGTGGACTGCGCTAGCGGCAAGGGGCGACCTCCAAATCCTGGACCGTCACCTGGGAATATTGAACCCAGCAGACCGTTTGAGGTTGTGTCCATGGACTTTGTGACGCATATGCCGAAGTCAGCACGCGGCAACACCTTCCTTCTGCTCTTCCAAGACATGTTTTCAGGGTATGATGTGTAAGCCGATGAGTATCACCACGGCTCAAGACGTGGCGGAAGCCTATGAAGAACGTGTTTTCAGAAACTTCGGAGCCAGTTCTCTGATTCGTCATGACCAGGACCCCCGTTTTATGAGTGAGGTATTCAAGTGTTTCAGGGAACTCCTGGGTAGCAGACAACGAGCTACTCTAGGATACCGACCACAAGCTAACGGCCAACAGGAACGGTCGGTGCAAACCGTGGTGCGCGCGATCAAGGCATATATCTCTGAAGCTGATCAAAGTGATTGGGATGATCATGCCGAGCGTCTGATGTTCGCCCTGAACACGTCGTTCGATGCCACTCGTCTCGAAACCCTTTTATTTGGTGCATGGGTGGGATGCTCGTGGAACTGTGTCCGCCATGCTAGGACCCAAGCCATCGACGACTCAGGAACGAACCGCATATGAATGGAGAAGGAAGATGCAACGAGACTACAGTTATGCTGTGGCGTGTGCCGAAGATCTCCAGAAGAAAGCGAAACGCGACCGGTCTGAAGAACAAACCAGGAAGTGGAACGAGTTATCAGAACGTCTGAAATCAGGTTTTGCTATAGGTGATGCCGTGTGGCTTTATATCCCTAAAGTACAAACGGGGTTAAGCCGGAAGCTAGCGCACATGTGGCATGGTCCTTTCAGAATCGATGAGATGTTGGATGACTTCCGCGTACGACTCAAGGTTGAAGATACTGGTTATCGTGTGAATCCCTGGGTACATGTGAGCCGTCTGAAACCCAGAGCCCTTTTTCCAAAGCGACCAACGATAGAGCTCGAGATTCCAGAAGACGATGACTTTGATGCTGCTTTGCTACCTGAAGATAGTTGGGAACCTGACGCTGAGAATGACGAGTATGAAGTGGAGAAGATTTTGGACACTCGTTGGGGTAAACGTACCAGAACGTCCAAACGTCTCCGTGAATACCTCGTTAAATGGAAGGGTTACGATGAGACTGAGTGGCTACCGTTATCGAAGTTGAATTGCGGCGCATTACTTTACGAGTTCAATCAGAGTGCACGAGCACGAGCTCGTTTCCAGGCAATGCAAGCTGGAGACGATCACCCCAGAGTCTAAATGACTCTGAAAATGCATCTGGAAGTCTGATATTTGCGAGATTGCAGAGACTGACCTTCAGAGAATGAGAGTATGAATGTACGTTCTTCAGAGATTTCATTTCTGGATTCGTGTGTTCAGACATGTGACCGACTATGTTATTGCTTGTGTGAAAACGACGATGTGCATGTGGAGAAAATGAATTTGTGGAGATTATGTGCTGATGAATGCGAGATGGTGAATCAATGACTAAGTGGAGAATATTAGAAGATGAAAATGGGATGATCCTACTAAGGCCGAGGTTTACGTCACAAATGCAGACAACTAAGTGGCCTATCAGCATGCAGACTCCCTACGAAATTTTTTGGCTGGGGGGCTTCAGTAGCTGAGGGAGACGGGGTTCTCAGAACGCTCCGCTGGTGTCAAGATATCCTTCTTGATATCGTCAGGAACATACTGGAGCCATTCTTCATCCACGCTCACCGTGGCCCATTGCATACGAGCAGGCTCAATGGCATCCAAGTCCCCCAACTGCGTCTCCAGACTCAGACACTTGGGACCACCAAGTTCGGTGACTCTGGGATCTTGCCAAATCCAGGGACACGCCTTGTCGGGAACAGTCCAGATGCCAGGCTCCGAGAGTAACGACTCCGGGAAATTCTTGTTCGCCAAGGCTTTCCGAATGAGGGCATTGTGCTGACGAATTAACGCAGCTCGGCGCATGGCCCGGTACTTGTGCAGCTCCGCAGACTTGTCATCAGCCCCGATGTCCATAGTAACCCAGTGAGTCCGTTCCCAGAAGGCCTGAGCATGCTTGTTCATACTGTGCACGATGTTCTCCACGTCAGCCAGCACCATGGGGTCCAGGTCGTCACGTTTGTGGAAGTAGAACTCAGAGAACCGGTTGTTAAACATGACTTCCCAAGGAGCACGTTTCTTGCGAATCACAGCACAGTAGCGCTCTGAGTCCCAACGTTTCTTGAGAATGGAGCATGAGTGTTTGTGGACCTCATAATCCGGAAATCCCAACGTTTGGCCTGTCGAAGTCTTGGTAGAACTCACGCGTTGTACTCTGATACCATAGTACAACCAGGAGGAGTCATCACGATCTGGTGTCTCCACCACCTGAAGCTCCCTAACCGACAGCGATTTATAGGGCTTGGACACCAGACTTCGTGACTTTCCAGAAGAAGCCTGAGATTTCGATCCACTTCCGCTGGTGGATTTCGGATGGGACTTGGGACTGGTATGAGCAATCACGGACGCACGGCTTCTCTTAGACTTCTGGGTAGGAATGATCGGCCCATCGTCAGAGTCAGAGTCGTCTTCAGACTCACGAGGACGCTTGGAGCCAGAATGCGAATGATCATCGGACTTCTTGCTCTTGGACTTCTTGCCCTTGGATTTCTTGTTCCCAGACTTGTCAACTCCAGACTTTTTACTCTTGGACTTGCCTCCCCGGAGTCGCTGCCGCCAGATACGTCATCCCCAGAGTCGTCATCATCATCCTCAGAGTCGACGACACCACTATCTTTGTAGTCAGGATCCTCTTTGGGGTTGTCGACCGACGATTCGACGTCGCTCTCAGGATAATTGACGTGACCATCCAGATCACCCCAAGTAGCGGGCTTGGTACCAGCCGAGATATGACGATCCACCACTTCGTCGGCCATCTGGTAGTAGACTTCCGGGACGTATTTAGTCCAAGGGGTGGAATCCAAGTGACGCGAGAAAATCACACTCACCAGCATCTGGACAAGAACTGGGCTACTGAAGAGACTATGAGCCTCTTTATCCGACGCCAACCATTCCATGGCCTTGTCATAAGCGACGCCTGACAACAGAGCTTGGCGAAGGTCAGGACGGACCTCTTTCCAGACCACATCTCCAGGAAGCTTCTTGTATACTTCAGACTTGGCCACCGTGGTATTTGCCTTCGCCGAAAGTACGGAATCTTCAATAGGCTGGTGTCCGGAAGGACGACGCTTGAGATTCCTGAGGTCTGACGTGAACGGCCTCTTAGGTGATAATGCTCGAACCGGAGATTTCGAGGAGTATACGAGATACCTGGGACTCTTGGACTGTGAATCAGGAATATCAGTATCCGGACGAGTGAGATCCAGAACTCTGGTGTTTTTCGCAGCCGCTTCGGCAGCTTGACGAGCTCGCTCTTCAGAAAGACGCTTCTTGAAATCAGGAACAGGCTTCTTTCGCTCGTCCAGAGCCGTCACGTTGATGATAGTTGTCCAATGGTCTGGAACAATAGTGTCCTCCTGATACGACACCAAAAGATCATGTAGGCGATTCCAGTTACCCGAGATCTCCGAATTCTCTTGCAAGAACTCCGAAAAACCCCACGGATCCGTCGGCTTGACGTCAGGGCGAGACTTCAAGATAGAGACTTGAGCTTGGAGATCGGCAATCTGAGATTTCAGAGCTGCCTTATCCGCCTTCAGGGCTTCCACTTGGTCTTGATAATGGGTCTTGAGGTCCCGAATCTCCGAGGATATACGCTCCTCCACGACACCAACGTCTTGCTGAGCAACCTGAAGTTCGTGCTTCCAGTACTGACAGTTCAGCACCCATTCGCGCTTGATCTCTTCACACTCCGACCGAGCCGCTGCAGCGTCAATCAGGGCAACGCCGTTCTGAGAACCAACGCGCTCCCGAAGGCGTCGATGGGCCGCAGCCATGAGTTTCAAGTATCCAGCTGTCCGAAAGACCCTTTCAGCAAGCCTGGTATGAGATACATGAGACAGCAGAGACGCCAACTCGCGGCGAACTTCCACTGACGAAGCCAGAGCATCCAGAGTGGGCATATTGAGAGTCTGGGCACGAGGTGTTAAGGTCTCATGGGGATTGAAGCTTGGGATCACACGCTCCAACTCCTGAAGATCCTCGTCGGTAAGTGTCTCGTACCCTACGAGCACGCAAGGACCCCCATATGCATTCGCAATGTGACGACCCCTCTGGAAGTCTTCAGCTCGCGCCGGTACACTTATCAGAAAGGCACGTCCCTCGGGCTCGATGTTGGGCGCGACGTAATTGTGAGGGGCGTCAGAGTCCCCCAATGAAATGACTGGAGCACTTTCGCTCGTCGTCAGACCCTGATGGAAGAGTCGGTCGACTTCCTCGGTAGACAACAGTCGAGGTACACCAAAGGCCTGCGGTTTGGAAACGCCAGGGGCGCCTTCCGAGGATGCAGGATCTGGATTACGTGAAGTAGCCCTCGTCGTAGAGCTGCCCGAGTTCGCACTGCCATCAGGGGGTCCCCGACGTGACTTTCGACCTGGCGAGTTCCAGACTTCGTCATACGGGCTGGGGCGCTTGAGCTGCCACCGGGTAACGTGGCTGAGCCGACGTCACCACCCCGTACCGTGTTGACAGTAGCCGTAGCAGGACCCGTGCCTGTGGCGTCGCCTGCCGTGCCACTCGATGAGGCGTTCGTGTTTGAAGATGTGCTTGTTTCCTCCGACATGTGAGTGAGAAAGTGGATTGGAATATGACCGCCCGTTGGGCGAGCCAAGTTCAAATTTCTGAGTCTGAGAGAAGAATCAGACTGGGGAACAGGGCGCCAGAGACTCTGAAAGCCAGGCAAATTGCAAAGGGTTGCTGCTACACTACGCTCGGAAAACCGTTCATCAGGATGTCTGATGGACCTGGCCATGATACACAGCTTGGAGAAAGTTCCGCACTGACGGATCGTGACCAGGAGGGGCGGTTGACATGATGCTATTTCCGATTTTCGAGCGACAGGTGGATATTACGTTATGATGTGATTGGTTATAATATGGGCTATGAGAAAGGGGAGCTTGGGACACGGCTGCACCCGTGCGACATCTGTGGAAGATTTTAGACGAACCTTCGCCTGACTGTAAAGGGGCCCAATGGACCAGAAGTGTACTTTAGAGTGTGCACAACTCTGAAGATCAAATGCACTCTGTCTGGTCACCGGACTTTCCCCGACGATGAGTGCCTAATTCCTGGCGGAAAGTCTCTCAGAAGAACGTATCTCTGAAGAGACCTCATCCCGTTACCGTCCAGCGCGACGATGATGGTTCAAGGATCTATACTACTTACCCGCAGAGACCAAGTATCGCGCGCCGGACGCCGCGCACCCGCGCAACCCTCAAGAACTTCGTGTATGTTGAAGCATTGGTGCTCCGTACTATGATATTCCGTTCAAGACTTTGGTATTCCACACTCTATGACCAAGACTCTGAAGACCAAATTGATTTCAGACTCTGAAAACCCGGATACCAGACTCGGAAGTCAACGAAGATTCAAGACCATACTGAAACCAAGTGAACCCACATTCAGGTCACGCAATCAAGTGATGACAGACCTGCACATCCCCAGTGATGACGTCTCTACCCATCAGCTCATCGGGATCTGCTACACCGACCATACTGAAACCAAGTTTAAGTCACGCAATCAAGTGATGACGGACCTGCACATCCCCCAAGATGACGTCTCTACCTGTCCACTCATCAAGATCGGCTATACTGACTGTATACTGAGACCAAGTCAAGATGCCTGCTACATACAAGAACCAAGTGTACCTGAGATTTGAAGACTGAATGCATGAAGAACGCCAAGGACGACAAGAAGAAGAGAGTTACCAGAGATATATGAGAGTTATGAGAAAGATAAAACGATAAACAGAGTTCAATTTGCTTGCTACTGCACAAGTCCGCTTGAGAGGTATCCAAGCCACTGCGTCGAGGACGTACGCCGTGTGATCTCCACCAAATTAAGTCCCCTTAGGTGGAGATCAGGTAACGTAGAGACCTGAGAAGACCCACCTATTCCATATCCTAGTTGGGTCGTTTGTTTTGTCTCTAGCGGTAGCCCATTTCATATTGCTCGTTTGGACAGGCTCTGGGAACTAGACAGTCGTTTCCAGGGTGCAAGGTAGACTGTTATATATATAACTGATTGTATTGGTTTATATTTCCCTCTATATTAGAGGGTGGTGCGCGAACGTGACAGGGATACCAGACAGACCAGGTGTCTGGTAACGAGTCCCTAGTTGACCTGGAGTATTAGCCCACCGTTCAAGGGCCCAGAAAGAATAAGAACGGCTGTATATTTGTATATTCCTGAACTCTGTATATTTGTTGGTTTATCTCTGAGAGTCAAGTATCTCGGTTCTGGATTTGTGATATTCAGACACCGGTAACAGACTTTCTCTCTGGTATTAACCTCTTTCCGACCACCAACTTTCTGGTAACCTATTTGGTTTCTGGAACTTCCGACTCCCGAACGCTCCTGGAAGGACTTCCTGAATTCCGACACCAGACTCCAAGGGAACACAACTTCTCTTCACCTTAAACTCTAGACTCCGGCGAGGGTCATATTCCCAAGACAACGAACCCACAGGGATACAACAAGGTAACACACGCCCACCTACGTTGTACGACTCTGAAATCCTTTCAGTAGTCATATAACCGGGTTCACTATACGCCACCTGCTCCGCGGTCAAAGTTTCACCGACTTCGCGACACGTGCTGATGCACAAATACAGCAGTTAACAAGACGCTGAGATCGTAATGATAGACGATGTGACCAACGTGATACTCGGTTCTGGGTCTACAACGATAGGCTATTGTCGCTGTACACAACAGTCCAGCTAACGCGATACGAAGGCTTACATGATAATAGATTACTGTAGCAAGATACTCGGGATGTGGACAACGCGGTATAGGACACGATACGATACGCGTTTTAACACGATAAACGATACTGGGAATCCGATGGTGTGAAAAGCGACAGGATGTATGGTGCAGACAAAACATTATAAATGTAGTCTAAACATAAATGAGGTGGAGCGGAGCGATGCTTTTACTTGCGGAGGAAATGGCACGATACCAACAATGATGGCGACACTTAGACCAAGCTGCATGCGGCTACTGGGGCCAATCAAACACGTTGGTTAACACTACACTAATGGAGATCAGATAACGGAAAGGAAGAATTGAAGCGGTACTAAAAGTAGAACTATGCAACAATTAGTTTAAACGCGATAACAACAACTACGAGTAGTGGGGATGGCGGAATGAGGGTTACTACTATTGCGTGGTACATGATAGTGCAGCGAGCGGAACAAATCTCACTCTATCATTGATATCTGGTGTCAACTTTGGTTGTCTTGGACATGACGTTTTACTCAGTTGGTGGCAGTATAACATTTAGACCCAAATTAGGCTAATCTGTAGTGGAGCTCGCGCAGCGAGCGGAACGGTAATATTTAAAGCGGAGACAAAGGGTTGGCAGTATATATAATAGTGTAGCAGGTACTAGGAATAGCCCCTGATGGAGGTCAGCAATACACATTATGCAGACAAACAAATACGGTGAAATAGTCAATGTAGTACTAATCGGTGGTCACCACGAAACTTGGCTGAAACTCGATACTGAACCTGGGCATCGCGAGTAGTGAAGCGACAAGATGATTGATACTTCTGTGCTGTATACGATAGAGCAGTGAGCGCGTAGCCGCGAGCGGAACGAATTCTACCCAATCATTGATACAATCTGTAATTGTTATAGGTTGGGTTGGAAACTTTGCATTATTAGTGGACAAAATAACGTTTATATTTAGATCAGAATAATGTGTAGTGGAGCTCGTGCAGCGAGCGGAACGGTGGTATTTAAGGCAGTACATACAATAGTGTAGCCAGTACCAACCAACCATTAACTACCACCGCGTAGCGGCGGCGCTCGGCTAGTTATGTCTACAATCACATTCATGTCCTCCAGTCGAGCAACAATTTCGTTTGTAGTCTTCTCTGCGTTATCATCCGATCTCTAGGCGCTGTCCGATTCGAACACACACATTACTCTCAAAGCTCTTGACCTGTGTCTTAGTTACCACTGCACTATTACAACCCTTAATAAGGCCCTTAAATACGCTCGACACCGCTCTAATTCCAAGTTCATTCCAAGCAGTTGTAGCCCAGGTTATAATTGCTGACCGACTAGGAGCTATCAGCTAAAATGCTTTGCCTAGCCGTTCTACATTGATACTGCTCAACTGGATAGTCAAACGTTGCACTCATTCCTGACACATTGATCCTACGGCTGAAATTGTAGTCCCTGTTCCTATTTTTCGCGCAGACTTGAGTTGGTCTCCACTTGTCGTTGACGCCATTTCCTCGATCGTTTCGCGTTTGTTTTGCCACTCTAAAACTATTTTGCGCTTAGGCTTGAGGATTATATCTGTGAGGTTGCTATAGAATTTAGTAAGGGTTGCCTTCATGTCGTGTTCTAAATGGAAATTTATTACGTCCATCTTCTTTCCAAAGGTCTCACAATCGCGTATATATGCGTTCGGACGTCTACCTTCGCTTCTGGGGGCTGACTTCGCTCGAGTGCCATACTGACTACAGTCAAGTGTTTAACCTATAATCGGTGAGATCGGAAATCTAAAACTTGTCTGTTTGAGTGTGTACAAAATAGTGTTGTCCGGATGTACAAATGGCTCCTCGCAAATAACCTTATGTATTGTCTCACATATCTCGTAGTTTAATTGGTAGATACAACTGTCCTGATGTACTTATCGCCCGTATAGACATATGCTTTACAGTAGTTGTTAACCGACCGCCTAGAGAGCATTCCACCTCTCCACACACCGTTGATAGCGAATGTTGATATCTATAATTCAAGAATGAGGCTCGAGTGGGCCGCAACGACTCAAATGAAAAATAGATATTTTGATCGAGATGTAGTCCAGTCCTGTCAGATGATGCCTTTCACCAATCATGTCGCATTATTCGACATTGGTTAGCCAACCAACAAGCAATAGAAAGTTGAACTACTATCCTACGAAGTGCCGTCTTCGATGAGTTCAGTCCTCAATTGTCTAAATATCTGCGGTTCAAGTCACATAGCTTGGTGGGTAGATAAAATTAGGTATCGTCAAAATCGTAAATATCAAATATTGACAGAACTTTGCTTTTTCAGGCGACACTCCGACCACCGGATCGATACAAAGCATGTGCATGTATATTTTTCACTATGTTGGACCCACCAACATAATTCGAATTAAAATTGTACATGTCATCTCTAAGTGCGATTTTGTTGGTGGGAGGGTTTAGATGATAGATGTGGCTATCCATGTACAAAGTCCATCCATCTCCAACGTATTGGATTATATGTTGGTAAGAGAGTGTAAGCTTCACGTGATTAGCTGGCGGATCAAACATTTATAAATGCACTTTTTATTGAGAAACACATGTTTTGTATGTCAACAAACAAACGCATGTTAGTTAGTCAAAAGCTGTGTATTTCATTACATCAAGTAGTGTAAAATAGACAAACTGCAAAGAATAGCAACTAGAGCACACATCCATTGCTTTCGTCTGTCTCTGCTCGTGATCCGCCTTGGCCATTCGAGTCACTGTCTTCTTTCGCGGTTATAGTTTCCTTCATGTCGCCACGGCACTTTGTGCGAAAGCGCTTCCGACCAGGTCGACGACTCTGCACTCACCAGCTTTCCAACACGCTCTCCGAAATGTGGAGCCCATTGTCCCAGTCTTCGTGTCAGATATGTCAGCAAGACTTGCCATTGCCAGCCAGGTCGTGCAGCAGTGCATAGGTATTTCCAAGTGTATACAGTGTTAGCAGATGTAAAACTAATACTAAAGTGGCGCACGTATCGTAGTTCACCCACAGAACACCCTGGGCAATAATACTTAGTAACTTTCAGGGTTTCACGTTGTAAGTAGCGCACACCTTGCACAAACGCGCGACCCGCTTTCTGCCGTTCGTCGATCCGACGTAGTCTGGACACCAGGCTGTATAGCGCTCACCTTGCTCTGTAGGTGGTTCACGACTACATGTGGTAGCTATAGAAGCCGCTGTTCTGTCTTCAGCATGTGTCTCCTCCTCAATAGCTTGAAGCCGATCGTCATCAATAGCTAGAAGTTGCACGTGGAGTACCTCGATGAACTTGCAGTGTCCTTCTGGTTGCTGGTTTTCATGTAATGACGATGGATGATGAAGGCGTTTACTACCGCCATGTTGACCAACTCAACATTGATCGATAATACTTCTGTGGCTTGTAAGCAAGTTGTATGCTGTAGCGCTGCGTACGCAATTGATCGTAGATGTCTTTACCCCCCATCCACCTCTGGTAGTCACGTACAAGCCCCGGTGCCGGGGAATTTTGCTTCTCATTCCTAACTCTCCGCCCTATAAAACAAACGCCATATCCAACATGTTAACACAAGTATTGCAACTAGCCAAAATAACCTCCGACATAAAGAACGGACACACTGGTCCGAGAATCCAAATGAAATCATGTGTACTGGGTGACTATCCATCCACATGGCTGCGGTGATTTGCGGGAATAACTTGTTTTCAGCAAGCCTCACTGTCCTAATGGCTTCGTTTTGTAAATCTCCTTCTTCCTAGTAATATCTTGATCGAATCCAGTACGACGAGTCTGGATTGTGCCGGTGAGACACTATCGTCTGTGTAGTAACTCCAGCGCCAAACCACTGATGTGCAATACTTGTAGACGAAACGGTGCTTTTGATGACCTGGGGACCAGCGCGTCCATATTTCGGACGACAGCAGCAGCACCACACGAATTGTCAGTTGCGGGGGGCACGGCAAGGTGGGACTTGGCTCCGACATATAACTCGATTCTATGTTGGAGAAACACGGATAGTAGATAGTAAATGTTAGTTACCTCCAACATAATCAACTTAACCAAAAAACGGCAAGCCGAAGCTCACCTCACAACACGCAGCGAAGAACTTGATCCTCCACTTATGGGGCTTCAGTAGCAGGTACTGTCGAGTGGGATTTCGACGAGATCGTGTCGGGATGATGGCTTCATCAAATGCAATAACCGGACCGGTATTGCATCCTCTCACGAAGGTCTTCTGTAAGGGGATGTTTCATCCGAGGGCAGGGCAGGTAGCGCAACTTTTTCACTACATAATCTTATATCGACCAACATTATGCATTTTAGACGAAAATTAACTGCACCAGGTAAAAAGTCCACCAGCAGTGCCACGACCACCTGCGCCAAGTCCAGCACGAAGGGCGCGCTACCAGCAGTGCCACGACCACCTGCGCCAAGTCCAGCACGAAGGGCGCGCTACCAGCAGCAGCGCCAGTGCTAAATTTGCTAATGGTGAATTTGACGATGCTGTTAAGGTGCTACTTCTACTGCTGTCACTGCTCCTTGCGGCCTTAGGAACTGCTGACGGAAGGCACATGCGTCAGGCACCTCTACAAGAATTGACAGTCAGCACCAACTATTTTGAAGAAGATTATCGAGCACCGAATGAAGCGTTCCAGCGAGCATTCCGTATATCTCGTCCATGCTTTGACAAATTGGCCAAGTATCTAAGATCCCGTTGGAGACACTACTACGGACACGCGCCGGAGAATAACAGCATGCAGAGTTACGAACAAAATGCACCTACCTCTTGTGCAGACCAGTTAACCGCCCGTTTTGGATGCTCTTGTTCCTTCTTGGCGTTAGACGTGGAGCCACATTGTTGAGCCACATGAGATTCATCTCTAAGTGTACGGCACTGATCAGACGCAGCAGCAGCTTGCTCACCCCTTAGTTCTTGGCACTCAAACTGTAGCTCCGCCATCGCAAACTGATACATCAAACAAGCGCAAACGGCGCGAATCGACGCCAGCCAACAATTCGTTGATATTCGTTTGGACAGGTATTGTTCTACCCAAGTTGCCCTGACCTCAAATCTCAGGGCAAGTTGGGCAAAAGAGGGAAACCATTCTCGATTCTGATTGGCCCAGATAGTTGCCCAACTTGCCCTGCCCTCGGATGAAACATCCCCTAATGTGGTTACAACACTGCGCACCTTCCAACCACGATCAACACTAGCCTGTGGCGACTTACTATTCGTGAATTGTAGATTTTGCGTCATGTAAAAAATAACGATTTCGCGAAAGTGTCGCCTCCAATGTGCCTAGAGTCCTTTTGCGTGCGGACACAACATTCTATCGATCAGTAGTCCAATCAATTGCAGTATCTCGTGTGGCTTGACAGACTCCACTACCTGTAGACGTGCTCGAGTATCCTTCTGCTTTGCCAACGCCTTGCGCGTTGTCTCTTTTTCTGCTTTCTTCCACTCCGCCATGTCGCCTCCTTTGCCTCTTGTTTCTTCTTAGGTGCATTGCTCTTTGTCTGCCTCGCTGGCGCCTTACTTAGCTCTGATATCTTGCTCTTCTGCAGGACTGCACGAACTTTTATTGACTGGAGGCGAAGTTGTGCTTTTCCCACTGATCGTTTACTCGTCGCCATAGATCAGTTAACTTCTTCTCAGCCTCACTCAACTGGTGCTGAGGTATCTTGCTCCATGCTCGTGTGTGCTCCACGCTTCTAATCTTGAAGTGAGAGGAGGAGAGAGACGACGACTACTCAACTCCCCGTTGGCTCATTTTTATCGTGTTGAAATATCCTCTGTCGCTCCACATCTCCATGGAACGGCACCCTACACCTGTGCATGGCTTGCCATTTTCGGATTAATAACGACTTGAATTAAGTAAAGAACAATTTCTAATACAAACATCATAAATCCTAAGATGTTACTCCTCCAATATGCGTAAAAACGCTGCGCTTAGGCTTTCAAGAGCTATACTCTGATTATGTTGGTGGGTTTAACATATGGTCCTTGAAGGGTTAATCGGTGGACTATGAACTCAGGCGACACTCACTAATTAAAGTTATGGCGTTAAGTTGTTTAATTGATGCCACATCACAATTCTTTTATGGGTATCTAATTTTACGCAATTAAAATGAAGAGCTTCCCATGTAAAACACAACATTAGTATACACGTCTTGACGTGACACGCTCTATCATGAAGTAAATATCAATGATTGT
This sequence comes from Phytophthora palmivora, assembly GCA_008079305.1. Taxonomy (NCBI): domain Eukaryota; phylum Oomycota; class Peronosporomycetes; order Peronosporales; family Peronosporaceae; genus Phytophthora; species Phytophthora palmivora. The sequence goes on along the minus strand of VOQZ01001122.1, from coordinate 39,373 downwards.
ACACCTTCTCTAGCTCGCGTACTCACTCACTCATTCACTTACTCACTCACTCACTCACTTACTCACTCATAAGTCCACTCACTCATTTATTCGATTCTCAAACCATCAGAAGAAGATTTACTTAAGTGTATTTAGAAGTATATTTAATGTACTTCTGATAGTCTGCGAATCGAATCAATGAGTGAGTGGACTTATGGTTTCATATGGGATGTAAAAGTTACTCTAATGAACAGCACGTGTATATTATCACAACAAAAAGTATGGCAACATTGTATCTCTAGGAAATGTAAATTAGAACCGGAGATAGCATTGAATGTACTAACTGATCGCAACTTCATGTGGTAAATTTCTGTTACCTCGAATTATGGTAACGATATGAGGAAAGAAGCGAAAATTCCCGGTCAATAGAAGTTAGGTAGATCCGTAAACTCTTTAAAATGTTTTCATCGCTGTTTCATGTTAATGGCTCAACGCGAACCTTGACAAGAGCACACAGATAGTAGCATAAGTATTTGTCAATCTGACAGTTTCACTTTGTCATAAACACAAACTGAATCACAATGGTGACTCTTAGTCACCGTTTGCTCGACCGTGTACAATCTACCAGTCAGTTTTTGACTTACAATCAGCGTGCTTAAGTTAACGCCGAAGCCGAATCGCGCCATACCCTACATTTGTTTACGTCAGTAAGCAGTTGTCTCCGAAGTAGCTCACGGGGAGCTTCCTCGATCTCTGCTGTGCACTTGATCGACCTCTCGTGAGTCACCTCTTCCATTCACCTCAGGACTACCCCTGTAGCCTATGTGGTGAGCGTTGGTTGGGGATGCCATTGTGGTGGGCAATGAGCATCCAATCTCCTCCCTAGTTATGGGTGTCTAAAATCCGGGAGCATGCAGCGAGTGTATGTTTTAGTTCCTTAGGAATTCCGTGAGAAAATAGGGTATTGTTAAAATGACACTATCGTAATAAAATAGTATTACTTCAGGTACTTTACACCATATTGAAGTGAGATGCCGCCACTTTGAGGTGTAGAATGACACAAACCGTAGTGAGATGCATATGTAACGGAATTATGCCACCCAAAAGGCCTACAACGTAAACAAAAGCAGACGATTCAAGAAGCTACACCAGCGGCTCAGCGCTGTTTCCTTCGGGAGGCATCTACGATTGGTGAGTGCCAGATCACTCAAAGGCAAGCTGGGACTACCCATGTCAGTGCAACGAGTGCAACAAGTGCTGCACAACACAGAGAACGTGGTCCATGAGAAGTGGATTGCGTGTATTGTGCTCAGTCCGGAGCACATTATAAATAGATAAAAGTGGATTATCCAGCGCGTGGAACATGGCAAAAGCTGGGGATCTGGATCTTGTCGAAGTTAAACTGGCGCAACACCTGTTCACCACCACGATTGCAGCTCTACAAACTGTGAGCTTGGTGTCAATAGACACACGGGTTTCAAATCTTCTGCAGGATATCCTGTAGTATTGTTGGAAATGGCCGTGACTCAACAGCAACTGTACGTGGGTACTTTCAGTCTAACCGTCGTCTCTCTAGACATGTACCATGTTCATCCTACCAAGCACCCCATGGTCCTGGCACATCTTGTTGGTATTGACAACAAGAACCATCCAAAACCGATTTGTATGGTGATCAATGAAAGAGATCATGGAACAAGTGGCAGGATTTCGTCCGGTTAGGAATAGGCCTAATGGGGTTCGGAAAATGCGAGAGTGATCTGTCAATTGACAAGTGTATAGGATATGAGACAAAAACTCTCGTTAACAAGATTGCTGCTCCTGTAGCTCAGTTGGTTAGAGCGGTGGTCTTATGAGCCGCAGGTCGAGGGTTCGAGCCCCTCCTGGAGCAATTTTTCGTTCAGCTGCGACAAAAGTTCTAGATGGTCACTTTATTATGCTATGAACAACCTTCCATGAGCGACCAATTAGATTCACACTCACATTAGTTGACAGAGTGGTCTCCGCTTTTGCTAAAATCCACCCGCACTCGATGTCATTCAATGGATTACCTGCCCCTTCCATCTACAGACGCACAATACAAAGCTGTGTGAGCACTGGCACGTTTCTTCCTTCTAGAACAATATTGTTGGTGATGTATTTCCTCAATCGAGCATTTTCATAGTTCCAGTGTTTATCCTGCAGCTTCTATCCAGTTGGAAGGACATTTTTGACTGATTTTCTGTCACTATTTGTCGAATAAAAGCAAGTGAGACTGCAAATAACCGCATCATGTGCTCTTTATTGGCTAAAACGCAGTTAAGGATTGGGAGAAATTATGCCAAAAAGCGATTTTTCGTCTAATCTTTCTCCGCGTTATGCAGCTGGAGTTGCTGTTATTGCATTACAATTGTCGAAGTGGTGATGCAAACTAATGCCTGTTGGGGCAACAGCAAAACCAGATGGTGTGCGAGCAAAACGTTTTAGGTGTCAACAAATTATTCTACCTAACGAAGTCGAACCAATCCGTTTCAGGGGTTTCAGTAAAACTAATTGACCCATGAAGCAACTCCCCCCAAATAAAATTGCCCAAGCTCGAGTTTGTGCTCTTCATTTATCCAAGATCACAAGATCACAGCAATACCACTCGTAGTGTGAGAGGTGCTAGCAAATGTCTTATCAAGCTTAGTGCAACAACCTTCTGTTAATACGTTGCGAATGAAAGAAGATTACGTAGATGTATCGTGAATTAAGACAGGATTTCACGAACAGCATAGAAGTAGCGGGCGATATTAACTAGTTACACAGTGTAAAGCAGCACGGTAGAAAGGTATTAGTTGTGTTGGGGAATAAGGGCACTGCTGCTTATCTTTTCCGAGTATGTTTCATGTTCGCCGCGTTACATTACCGCCATGATACGGTACCAGATATTGCAGTTTAACGGTATGCAGTGCTACTACAACCATTACGCGCACTAGATTTTGTTTTCTTGCTCGACAGACACGATTTTCAAAAGCGCGAAGCAGGTCAGTACTAACTACAGCACTAACAATGACGAATTTGCAATCCATTTTTCAAAACCAACTATATTAGGGGTTGTCAATTGTGCAGCAGCAAGCAGAATTTTTTTTTGGCAGTTCTTCGGCAAAAACTTTTTTTACCAATCAAAACAAGACTAATTGACGGCCCCGTGGCAGTAAAAAGATTATTTTTGCAGCAAGAAGGCTTTTTTTAATTCTCCAAAAGAAGATGCCACGCCTCTCCACGAAGCAGCGAGAACTAAGCCAGATTCGGGGCATATTGGCGAAGAGGGAGACTGCAGCAATCTCTGCTAAGCGATGCAGACTCAGAGGAGGACGAACTTGACGAGTACTGGCTCCTCGAATACGAACGAGTGCTGAACGCGCGCTACGCAGGTCGCTCGTCGAACTACAGGAAACGCAAGAGCCGCTGGAAAACGGTGTTGTATAACACGGACCACACGAACGACACCGAATTTCTGAAGACCTTTCGTGTGCACCGACCTGAATTCTTTCGCCTTGTTGATTTGTTGAAGGACGACCCAGAGTTCAAGACTGCAGGCGGAAAGCCGTTTCGTGGAGGATCGCACCTTCACATGCTCGTCTTGCTCAAGTTTCTTGGAGCGTATGGCAATAGCAATTCCGCTGTCGATATTGGCAAGATGCTCGGCTTGTCAGGCGGTTCATTTTACAACTACCTAAGACGTGCTGTTGCTGCTGTGGTGAAGCTTGAGAACACCGTAATAACGTGGCCCGATCAGGCCGAGCGTCACCTTATTGCCTGTAGAATTCACGCAAATCATGGTTTGTAAATTGTGTGGGAGTTGTGGATGGCACATTACTGCCACTTGCAACTAAACCACGCAACAACGGCGAGGACTACTACAGCAGAAAATCTTCCTACGCAGTGAATACACTTGTGACGTGTGATGATGCCGCTAGAGTTCGGAATATTGTGGTGGGATGGCCAGGATCTGTCCACGACAATCGCGTGTGGGCGAACAGCCCTATGGTGATTCGACCTGATGATCATTTCCAATGCAATGAGTATCTCCTTGGTGATTCTGCTTTTCAGCCATCTAATATCATGGTTCCTGCCTTCAAAAAACCACCGAAGTCCGAGTTGCACCCAGACCACAACTATTTCAATACGCGTTTGGCACAGGTTCGCATTAAGAGTGAACACTGCATCGGCCTTCTTAAGATGCGTTTTCAGTATTTGAGGGAAGTGCGTGTCCAACTGGGGAGAAGAGAAAGTATATGAGACGTCTCATTCAGTACGTAACATGTGCATGTATTATTCATAACCTCCTCATCGCAGAGCCCGTGCCCCCGGAATGGAGAAGTGAACTTGAGCAATCAATCACAGGTGTTCTTGCCGATGATGACGAACTCAACGCACCAGTTCCTGCGGAAGCGGATGGGGTGGAGCGCCGATCCCAGCTCCTAGCGTATATGCTAGAAGTACGCAGTCAACGGTAATAGTAAGTCAATATCCGACTGTGAAACACCTTCATCCCGGAGTTTTTGCCGCTCGCGTAGTAGTGTAACCTTACGTTGTAGACGCCAATGCTCTGCTTCCTCTCGAAACTTTGCTGCATGCGCGTTAGACTCGCTGATACGAGCTTCGACTGCTCGGGTTTCATTGTTTATTTGTTGAAGACGGACGGTTAATTCTTGTTCCTGCAATTCTGTTTGTTTTTCTCGCAGCTTCAGCTCCTGGAGTTGTAACTCCTTGTTCTGGGCCAGCTGGGCCTCTTTTAACTCAATAAATGGTGATGTATTGTCTTTGCGTTGCTTCTTTCGGGGCTGCTGAGCAATGGAAATTGGAGTGGAACTTGGCTTGCTAGCTTGGATGCGCCGCTCACCTGTCTCTTCACTTTTTTTTGACTCGTCATCCGTTGAAAAACCTTCATTTGCTTCTGTATCGCTTGCTCGCGCAGCGGCGTCCGTATTGAGAAGCTGTGGGTGAGTGCTGTCTCTATCATTCATGATGTCGCGCAGTAGGAAGTAATACGAACACCGCTGCAACAGCGCCGATTGAATAGTGGGCTCAGCAGCGTCACAACCTTGCCCCGTGGCGTTGCGACAATCTTCTGCCGAATGTAGTCTCCAAGTTTGCAATCTTATTTGTGATGTCTTTTGCGCTTCTAGGGGTCAATATGCCGGCACCAGCAATGTTGCGCGCAATTTCGTTTGCCAAAGTAGCCTTTGTCTCACCTGAGTGGCTATCACCGCCTCGATATCTGCTGTAGTTATTACCTGTGGTAAGCCAGTCAATGAGCACGCTTATTGAACTGACGTCAGGTGTAGGTCCGTCGTTATGCCACAAGACTCTCTTTTTCGCGGCGATCGTTGGCTTGGAATTTATCTTCATAACGGCGTTGTAGCAACGTTTGCTACAAGCAAGTGCAGCAAATGAAGATGAAGCTCCAAATGATTTTAGCATCATGGAAGCACAGGCAGTGTGAACAGAGCGCATGCACTTGTCTTTACTGCATTCTTGGAGAACAGCCTCTTCATCGCACTTAGGGACCTTCTTGCAGTCCTTCCAGCGGCATACACCGGCCCGAATTTGGCTGTCTTCTGGTTCTGGAACTTCCACAGCAGTCTGGGGGTGACATTTTCATTTTCTGACGAAATAGCTCCTGCCGATGCCATTTGTGCGCGCACTGCCTTAGCGCACCTACTGCCCCTTTCAGGTGGCTAGCGATCTTCTCTAAAAAAATATGACTTGTTGCTGCCGCTCAATAAGCACTGATTTTTTGGCAGATAGCGAAAAGCACTTTGGACCAATCAGGAGGCAGATAAAAATTATAAAGTTGCTGCCAAAAAAAATTCCGCTTGCTGCTGCACAATTGACAACCCCTATTGTAAAGTTAAAGTCAAAATTGACACTTTAATAAGGGGTATTCTTATAGGCGCACTATAGTTTCACTAAATTTTCTGAACTGGTTGTCGACATTTTTAAGTACTACTTGTGTCATTCAAGTTGACATACCATTGAAGATAGCTGTGTTTGATGCTCTTCCAGCTGCGGACAATTTGAGCCTTTAATTCATCGTTGGTGTGAAATTGTAGTCCTCCTTCGTACACGGCCCATGCTAGTTAGTCCCAAACGTTTTCGATGGGGTGTAAATCGGGACTTTTCCTACGCCACTTCACCTTCCTAATACCTAGGGTCTCGATATGAGCCTTAGTAAATTTTGATTCATGACTAGCAGCATTGTCTTGTTGGAAAATCGGCCTCAAAAAGCCATGATTTTCATGAAGGGTATCGAGAAAAGCAGTGAGATAATTGCCTAACGTCTTCGTGTAGCACTCCGAGTTTTGCCTCCCCTCCAGAAAGGCAATCTCGGTTTTCCCATAAAGGTCATGCCTGTCCACACGCGACGCCAATGTGTGTTTTGGTAAGAAGTTTTGCAGTAAAACCTGTTCTGGTCACCTTATGACGAGTTCGATGCCAGGTGTTGGTTTTCTCATGATCCACTTTGTAGTTGCCGATGAGTTAGTGGTACTTAGGTGTAGAATACGATTGATAGCCTCTGAGATGCGTTTTGAAGAGTATTTGTTCCACAGTAGCGAGGCTGATGACCCAACATGTGATGCGGATCGTGCATTTAGCCCTTCTTCCAACTTTTTCTTAGCCAATCGTGAGGATTCAAAAAGTTCCGAACTGCGTGTTCAACCCAGTTCGCATGCAATCCAGCGATTGCTCTTGCCGTCACGTTGATGGACTGTAATGCGTCCTCTCTCCGCTTCGGTCAACTTCGTGTCTCTCGACACTTGATGAAGGTCAAAACTGTCGCGAGCAGTGAAGGGGAAGCGCAAGAATTCAGTTTGGGGAGTTTCGCATTTAGCCAATAGGAAGTGAGGTAGATCGAAAAAATGAGTGAAACTACAGTTCGCCTGTAAGAATACCCCTTAAAGTGTCAATTTTGACTCTAACTCTACAATATAATTGTTTTTGAAAAATGGATTGCAGATTCGTCATTGTTAGTGCTGTAGTTAGTACTGACCTGCTTTGCGCTTTTGAAAATCGTGTCTGTCGAGCAAGAAAACAAAATCTAGTGCGCCAATAGTTTTTAGCAGCACTGTATACTCCTATTCAATAACTCTAAACAGATTTGCTCTGTATTTAAATACGTGTGCTCAGTAGATACGCTAACACAGTTTTACTTGTACTCTGCTGTAGCAGTCTGATTTACACAAAAAAACTTCGTTTGTTGCCCTTCTGGGGAAAATTGAGTTCAAGTACGAATGCAGCCAAAATCCGAGCTTTCGCTGAGGCATATCGATAAGGCACGGATACTTTATCAACTTAATCAACGTATTAAGTTTGTATCTGATGGGAACAAGAATGGAAGGTATGTTATATAACAAGGAAAACCCACTACCGTATATAACAGCGATCATGTAATATCGTAAAAAGTCTTTTTGTTCGCGTAAAAACTCTCGTAAAAACTGAACATGGGGTGTTTTTGGTGTTACTTCGGCCACCAACCATCCTGTCATCCCATCGATGACAGCGAGCCGGAAACTGAGCACCAAGAATGGTGACAAGCTTAAGGCATTAGATCGAGTAGACAAGGGCGAGTCGGTCGGCGTCGTATCACACTCTCATGGTGTCACGCGTGTGACAATTTGGCGGTGGAGAACGCAGCAAGCAGCTTTACAGGCAGCAAAGTCAACGAAAGTGTTTTTAGGTAGAAAGGTGCAGGTGACGGCTGTGTCGGCAAATATCGAGAAAAGGTAACGTGCATATTCTGAATCGATTTATTCATATATCTAACACGTATTATTACAGATTACTGGGCTGGATTAGCCATTTGCATGGAGCAAAGTACTTCTGTATAACAACTGAATGCATCAGATATATTCTTGCGTATTTCGATCCGTCTTTTGTGGAATCGAGAAGTCGCGATGCGGTACAAATGTACATTTTTCGCTTTCTACGCCGTAATCGTCTTACATACAGACGGATCACGCATCGCGGGCGTGAACCACGTCCTGACATGCAACTATGCATAAATTTTTAATGTTTTAAAATAAGTTAGTACTAGTACTAACTATAATACAGTTTGGTTGCTGATCGTTTCTCCGAGTTGATGCTTCATCACATCGAGAGCAACGCTTTCTTTCCTGTGGGATTGACAAACCGATAAGAGTATCTTTACAACATGGGTCAGACATCAGATTGTGTCGATATGAATCCATATAGTACGATCGAGTTCGTCGATGCGCGAACAGTTGACGTTAACCAAGGTATGTATATTGATGAGTGTCTAGTTCTAATCCATAACTAATATATTTGATTTATACAGCCACGATACCGGATTCCTTTTGCGCAACTGTGTTCCTATGTGCATCTGCTACAGGTCACAAGATGCGACCAATGGTTGTATGTGCAGGGACTCCAGGAGCAGTTGTACACAACGAACTTCTGTGTGAAATGGAAGATGCAGATGCTGATGTCGCTCAAGAAATTTCGAGTATCTTTAATCTGGACGAGCTCCACGATGCACTAGATGATATTGCATTGGTTGACGAGGAGGAGCCTAGGTGTAATAATGCATATTTTTTGTCGATTTGAGGGGGCACAGTTAAATAGTATTAATCTGGTATTTCCGCTAGTTACAACTATGTCGTGTTTAGGCAGCATATGCACAATTAGCCACAGGTGTCCTATGTTCATCTCTCTGCGAAATATGTGTGTCTGTACCCTAGCAATTGGTCGAAATTCCTTTTTGGCAGCGACCCACAGTGAAGAGCTTGTTCCCTACTAATTGTTCTTATGCTTTTATGTGGGATCTCAGCTCAAATTGTCAATTTTATCTCCTGAAACCTGAAATTCAACTTTTAGTATGCTTGATGGTCTAGCACCCACGCTGTAGCTGAAAGGTACTTAATTTAAGCAGCTGTTGCTGGCTCATAGGACTGAATCACTCCTCAAAAAATCCATCAATTACGTAACAAGTATGGTTCTCAGTCGTGGATCTTGATTTTTAATCTATGTTATACAAAACTGAACCCAGAGCCGGCGTAGCGGTCAGTTAGTTCTAGTATATCAGATTCACAACTTTATAATGTTTTAGATTTGATACAAAAATGATCGTCAACGAGATTGCTGCTCCTGTAGCTCAGTTGGTTAGAGCGGTGGTCTTATGAGCCGCAGGTCGAGGGTTCGAGCCCCTCCTGGAGCAACTTTTCGTTCAGCGGCAACCGAAGTATACTTGGAGAGGTTGAAACGAGCAATGCAATCGCCTCTGAGCAGAATCGACAATGAAAGGGGGAGACTCCATACACAAGCTGTTAGTTGTTGCCACTCAAAACCTATTGTAATTTGTGGGTAGTGGGAAGTTAAATCAGTGAGTGAACAAATCAGTGAGTGAAAACTTGGAGCATTCACAGTAAATTTACTCGACTGAAAATAGTCAATACACCGGACAAGAAAGAACCTACAGCGATGTTAGCACATCCGGAAATGATCTGTGCATGTCTTTCCAGAGTACGCCAGAATCACGGCAGGTACTTTTCCGTTGTATTGACATTTTTTAATCTATATCCCTCGAGTCAAAATCCTACGAGTAGATAAGGCTGAGCCAGGATGGTGCAATGTGAGATTAATTTAGGAGGATTTATTCGAAATTTCCTGTTATGGGTAGGTCAAATTGAAGTAGCTTCGAGGTGGAAACTAATGCAATTGTGAACTGCGCCAGATTAAGCCCAGGTCAAGATCAATAGCTCGCCCTGCTACTGCTCCATCCGACCAAAGCATATCGCCGACGAGAGTATGTACAAACAGTTTTTGAAGTCGGCTACCCGTAGGATGACCTTCGGAATAGTTTTCGAATCCGTTATAAAGCTTCACAATTATCGCAACAGTAGCTAAATCAATGAATTATACGAACTTAGTGATCAGAATATAATTCAACATCTGGTGTGCTCAAGAGAAGCATTAGAATGCCATGAACATGGTAAAACCAAGCGACTTCGTGCAAGGTTGGAGTCAGAATTTTGCGTCATTGGTAGACTATACAATATCTGATGTCTTCAGTCGTTGAATCGAGGTTGACAGCTCAAAAACTGCATGTGATAATTCAAGGCATGAGCAGTTAGGAAAACTCCGAAGACGTTGGTGAATCAATCGGCACGAATTCCCATCCCACCGCTGCAATCAAGACGGAACACTTGAATTAGATTCGACAGATGCCAAGATGAGCACGTTCAGTGTAGTTTAATTACATACTTATTACTTTATTAACGTAATAACAGTGGGAAATGTAATAATTGTATTTAATAAGTAAAAAGTAATCAAGGAAAACACTAAGTGCGAGTTGAGACTGCAAAGACATGAATCCAGCCTGACAGATCTGCAGACACGAGCTTGGCCTCGCTGGGTGTTCGACGTCGAGTTTCAAGACAAGAAGACGGACAAGCATTGTCGGTGTCCCACGATTTGTGGCAGCTGGTCTTCATGAACCATTTCTATGAGTGATTGTCAGACACTTAGTCACGTCGATTACGTCTCATCTCGTACGCGACCTTCATTCCAGCGTTATCCTTATCGGGTGCAGTCACCACCATCAACGCATGTCAGGGGGATCTCTATTAGTACAGAATCTCTAGCCTCTAGCAAGGCAGCTCGTATCATGCTAGACGAGGTGTATACATGGACCATGAACCATGAACTACAGCCAGATCCTACTCGACGACAACTTTGATGAGAAGGTGGTCACCAAGTACAAGGTTTCCTGTCCTGCCACCAGCTGCAGATCTCGGTGCTGGAGATGCAGAACATCCGAGTGTCTACGCATGACCATTGATCTCGAACTAATTGCTACTTTTAAAGCTCAGGAACTTGGCTGATTACGGGTATTCCGCTTCTCTGTTGCTGTATCCTCGGTTGAAACAACGACGTCAGAAGAAAGGGGGCACGACGAGCTCGACTACAAAGATCAAGGAGGTTGACATTAAGCAGAGCAACGAACCGACTGAAACAGTCGGAATTGTTCGGTCTGGACGAGCCACGGAGGCGCTTGTCGGCCCCACTCTCATCGCACTTGTGATTGCGATGCTATGATATCACTACAACGTCTAAATTCTCGCACACGAGTCGCATTTAACATGAGGAAGTGCATGGTCTCCAACTCCTCTTCCTGTATATCATGTCCAACGTTGAGATATATGAGCTGGAGACATCACTATTAGCGTGTTGATGTCGTGTCGTGTAAGCCGGCGAGCTGTGTGGGACGACAGGTACCAACACAGAGGCAATCCGAGATTAATTCGAATAATGTATGGCATACACACGTCCAATGTAGCACTGTATGCCAAGATCCTAGTCAAAGCAATGATGTGGCCAAGAACGTCCCAAACGTGCAGTTTGCATTCACACCTGGAAAAGGTAGGTAGTCGGGGTTTCAAACAAAGCGGTGAAGACTATTTTGCTCGTGTTGTGACTTGTCTCCACGGATCCACGTTCGTGCAGCATTTACGACCACATCATATACGACCACATCATAGCTCAGTTCCATACAAAGAGCGGGATTCACGCGAGGCACATACCGAGCAGTATGTTCTGGAAGATGATGATCGAGGCAGAATTCTCGCTGTGCACTGGCGTCATGGAAGACTACGACTCCAACAACCAGAAGCGAGCGAATGCAGCGTTCATCGTACACCGCTGATGAAAGAGCTGTTGTCACCAGAGTCAGCAATCCTAATTCCACACCCAAGCACAGCACTGCCATCGACAAAAAACTCCTTGGTGGTAACTTCCTCCAGCTGCCAAATACGTCGACACCCTTTATTCTAATCTATGCAAGCAATGTACTTAACCCTTCAACCCCCGTCAACGAAGTGGGGGTATATTTTTTCCAATATGTTGGACCCACCAACATAATTAGTATGAAGGTTTGTATGTGTCAATTATAAGTACGATTTTGGTGGCGGGAGGGTTATAGGAAGGGTTTGGAGTTACGGGTAACAAAGGATAGCCAGATCCAACATAATCCCCTTTTTGTTGGAGATATCTGCTAGATATGAACTATTAATATGGAGAAGCCAACATTTCGAATGTCTCTTTTATTAGAGTATAGCATTTTATGCTCAGCTACTGACAACAAATGGCAGACACAGCCAATTAGCAAAAGCTAAACTTGGTTTTGTTCATTACAAAACAGACAACAGGGTACATGAGCTGCTGCTTGTAACCGCATCTCTCCCTCCATCACTCGCATTGCAGCTTTCCCTTGCTATCAAACGATCTGCCTCACACTCTCTTCCCTTTTCGTGCTCGTCCATATCGACACGCCGGCTTGCGCGTGGTCGCTTGCTACCAGGCCGGCGATCCTGAACTCGGCGCCCTTCGAGAAGCCGCTCTGGAATTTGCAATCCACCTGCCCAGTCCTCGCGCTATATTTGGAAGCACGTTTTACCCCTTCCGCCGCCTACCACGTTGTAGAGGTGTGCACTACCACAGACGTGCACACAAATAGATCAGGACTATGAGGTAAGAAACTACAAAAGATCTACGTATCGTAGGTTGTCTAGGGAACATCCAGGGCAATACAACTTCGTAATTTTCTAGCAGTGATTTTATAAACAGCACACACTTTGCATGAGGGCACAACTCACATTTTACTTATTTTTAATCCACGAAATCTGGACACTCCGCCAAATTATGATCTCCGTGCACAACATTGCCTGTAGCCGTAGTATGGCCACCAGAAGTCAGTGCTGAGGCAGCCGTCCTGCTGTAAACAGGACGGCTGCCTCGCCAAATGTCGAAATGAAACCTAAACCTGTACATCACATTTCTTTCTCACCACTAGAATAACTCGATTAAAGTATGGTGTAAAATGGTATACAAACCGCAAGTTTATTTTTCAATATGTTGGAGCGCCAACATGCGTAGAACCACTGCATTAGGGTTATCGAAAGCTATACACCCATTATGTTGGTGGGTCCAACAAATGGGGGTTGAAGGGTTAATCAACTTCACTGCACACTCTACGACAGTTGAGGGGTAGTCCGATCAATATGCCCTGAACATATAGAAAGCAATAGTAGCATTAAAAACACATCACTTGTTGCGCTATCTCTTCAATTGTGTAGTCCAAATTGTACTGCATCCGTCAAACTATCCTCGCAGTTTCATCAAGTACTGGAAGCAAAACTTGTAAGGCTACTTTTCGCTCTCTGATTCCGTACAGCGGTTTCTCTTGGGGGTAGTTGGGAATAGTCTTTCTCGGTAGGTCTGAGCGGTCAGGTGATAGAATAACGTCCTCATAAGTACCGAGATTTGATGTTCTTTGGTTCTAAGGTTCAATAGGGGCTTGTGCGTCATTTGAAACAGGATTCTCGGTGATTCCATTTTCCCATACGGCAATACAATCTTCGTCGCCATGGATCTAGTCCACTTCTTCACCAGAATTGGTATCATCAGCTTCACCACCGACACATTGTGAAACTGAGAAACTATCACGTAGCTCCCGTTGAACAATCGTTCTCACGTATCTGTGTTAATTTCAATACTCAGAATCGTTAGCGCCAGTGTGAGTAATTTGTCACCACGGTTGCTCCTCTTCAAGTATGTCCAGTAATTCATGATGGAATAATCAAAGTCCGTTGATGGAGCGTTCGTGTATTAACCGATGATCCACGCAGACATCTCGCCACGAAGCCATGTGATATCTTCACTAACGAGCCACTTATAATAACAGTGCAAATTCCCAGACATCATGCTCTCTTGTCACATCAGTAGCTGGAAAATTGCGAGCACCACATACAAAGACTGGGTGAAGAAAGCATCCTAAAACAAAACGCGGTTGCTCACAGAAAGCCCATCTCTCTTCCACATAACCCACAAGCTCTTCGGAGTGATGGCTTGTTACAAAACCTCTGTATATATTCCAAACGACCTCTAATGTCAACAAGAGCATTTTCATCTCGTTGTAATCGGTTAGATGCTATGCATAGCGGTGGTATTACTTTTTCAGCATCCTCGCGTCCACTCCAAAATTGTTGCTTATGCAATGCTCCTAATTTTTCTGGAACTTCATCGTCATTTTTGTAGGCATATGAAAAGTCTTCAAGTGCCGATCTAACCCGCAGTAGTGATGCGAAACACTTTTGCCTAGAATTCCATCGAGTTAGAAAAAGTGAAAAAAGTGCTGGAGGTGGTGACTTTCCCCAACGCACTGTTATGCTCTGCCAGCACGGACGAGCCATTTTTAGGGAGAAGCATTCAAGACCCTAACAACCGCAACTGTTTGCTCAGAAACAACCTTGAAAACGCGTTTAACACCGCTTTTTACCAAATTGTTGATATCATGTGCAAAACAACGCACAAAACAATATTTAGGCCAACGTAACGCCAAAATTCTCCTTGCCCGACCGCACTGACCCACACCGTCCGTCACAATTGAACCAATAATCCAACCACCATCTAGTAACTCAATCAAGATTGTTTCAAGTTGTCTTGTAATTACTAGGACATGATGCTCCGAGCCAGTAGGTCGTAGTGCATAAGTCATTATTGTCCCGAACAATGAAGTTGATACCCCAGGACATGCTGCTTTGCAATGTTCTGCCAGACATCGGAAAGAAAATTGATACGACCACCAGAAATTCGCTGCATCAATGCCAATTCCTTCCAAAGACTTTTGTACGAGGTAGAGCTCCTTCGCCTTTTGCATTTATCCACTGGAACAATCTTTAAGCTAACGGCGGCTCCAAAAAGGAGTCTGAAAGCAGTGCTTTACCTTGAAACTCTAGCAGAAGCCTCCACAATGTTGGAGAGGTCGTAGTAAAATATGACCGTTTTGGTATCTTTTTGTTGGATGGCGTAGTGGATTCCTCCCGAGCGCTTATAGCGTCCTCGTGGTGCACGTAATGTTTCAGGTGCATTTCCCAATAGCCTCGACGCCCTCAAATCGTTTCTGGTTTGGTCCGCGATGGTCATTTGGGCAGTCAGCCTGGAGCCGGTCTTCCGGCTCCCACAAGTTCTGTGACGAGGGTTAACCTCGCCACTTCACAAGCAGCTGGCGCTTCCCAGAGCGCCGCAATTCTTGGACGATTCGCTCCACAGTAAATGGAGCTCTCCGTTTCGATCAAGGAGGGCAGGAGGAGCCCTCACACGGGTTTGAGTACGAAGTTCCTTCTCAGCCTCATACTCCTGGACCCTCAACTTCGGGTATGGACTCGGTGGGGCCCCTTTGCAAGACGAGTCCGCCGACTTCGAGATCGTGTGTATGCGATCGAGATTGCCCTTGGGTTGGGACCTGGTGGTCAGGCTGCTGCCCAAGCTGGCAAGTCGGGGGCCCTTGATGTCCTCCATCAGGTCGTGCACGCTCTAGGTCGTGAGACTCGAGAGCTCCACGGGCGTGTTGGCCGCCGAGTTCCAGCTTCTGCTATGAAGGAGCTCCGTCGAGGCTTAGATGCTCTAAGCAATGATGTGATCGGTCGGATGCCCTCTTACGAGCCACAGGGGTATTCATATCACTCGGCTTATGGGTATGACTCTTCCTCTCCCCATGTGGCACATTCATACTCTTCGTATGATTCGCGTGGGTACCAGCCTGTCTTACATTTCACAGGCTCGGACTCCGGCTGTTCGGGTCGTCCGTGAGACAGCCTCGATTGAGGAGGCGAGTTCGTGCCTTGGACTTCCTCCAGCTGAGAAGAAGGACCCTGCGGATCATCATACCGCTTAAGACGCCCCATGTAGAACGTTGGATGCGTTGCCAATGACTTTGGAAGGTCAATGGTATATGCGACGACGTGCCTGCCAAGGACCGCGAATGGTCCGATGAAGCGATGCTTTAACTTGTTGCACCCTACGGAGCTTACCAACTTAGTGACCGGTTTCTAGTGTCTTATAGAACTAATTCATCCTCCTCAAACACGTCAAATTTCCCCTACTTGCTTTGTCAGAGTACTCCTTTGGTTTATATTGGCCTAACGCCATTGCGTCCCCAACACGACTGATCAACGTCAGTCTGTCGTCTATAAACGACGACAACTGTCTTTTCAAAGACTCTGGATCGATATCCGAGACCTGGGAGGAAAATGCTTTCCGATCCTCCCTCCACTTACGATTGAGGCATCGGTGTTTCCCCGTAAGGTTAGCGGGTCCTGGGGGTGTCGTAACCCATTCAGGTAGAGCGGTGTAAACCCCGTTGATGTGTGCACCATATGGTTGAGTGCAACCTCAACCATAGGCAGCTGGTCCGACCAGGACCGAGGTGCCTCAGCACAGATGCTCCGATGAGTGTACGATTAACGCGCTCTGTCTGACCGTTCGTCTGCGGATGGTCCGCAGTTGACATTGTCATATTAGTTTTAGAAGCTGGAACAGGGTGTCCCAAAACGCCCATGTGACGCGCGGGTCTCGGTCAGAGACTATAGCCTCTGACAGATCATGATAGCGGAACACGCTACCTAGAAACAGCTGTGCAGCTTGTTTCCCTGTGACATTGTCACGTACCGGAGCAAGATGCACCATCTTGTTCAAACGATTCGAAAACACCAGGATACCGGTGTTTCCCTTGTGTTCTGGCTGTGTCAGACAGCCACGATGTCCCCCCAGATGATGATCATCTGGGTCTGGGTTGTCGGATCTCACATGGAGCTGGGCAAACTCCATGGCTACATGTTGGTTGGTGTACGCATGCTCACTAACAAGCCGTGTAGGATAGGACGTAGCAGCAGAAACAGCTCCGCTAACCTTTTCTTTCAATCTACTCACTTTGTATTTTCACTCGTACCGATCACACGAGCCTGAGCCGTGCACGCTCGGGACGCAGACCACCTTGTCATCGGCTGGAAGGCCGAAGATGAAGTCGCGACTAATCGATTTCTGGCAATCCGCTGGCACAGAGATGGTCTGGAGTGGAGCCGAGGCGTGGCCCGAAGGCTTTAACCTCTGACATGGTTCACATGTCTTGACATAGTGTGCCAACCACTTAAACGGCACGAGGTCAATGTCATGCCGTACTCGTCTATCGGGCGGGAGTTGGGATGATGGATGTTTCGACACCACACCAGAGAGCTCTTTAACTAGAGGATACATTGAATCCTCCGGGTTCTTGAGGATCTCAGAACCCAAACGCGTTGCACTTGCTTCGTGAACTCCTCCAGTACATCCTCGTCCATTACGGAGGAAGAGTTCAAATCTTCAAGAGAGGTCTCTGGCTTCAGGGGCAATCTCTCCGGCCTTCAACTCGGCCAGGAAGTCCTTCATGGACAGTTCCTCGAGGTTCAGCAATGCTGACACCTCGGTCAGCGTTTCCAGATGGACGGAACCTGCCTTTACTTGACTACCAGACACGTCGTCAAAGAAATAATACTGATCTTCGACCGGCCGTGTCAATGCGGTCTCATACTCCGAGTGTGGTACTTGGTTATCCACACGGGAGGTGTTCAACGACACCTCCGCCCTCGTACCGATCCTCTAGACCCCGCGTGGAACTACGTTACCCACGCTAGAGACGCATGTAGCGCTCTCACTCTTCTTCTCGGTGTCTTGGATCTTGCGTGGAACTACGTTACGCACACCGGAGACGTCTTCAGCGCTCTCCTCGACAGCCTCTGCTGTTTGCGGAACTACGTTATCTGCTTGTGGACCTATGTCACCCACTATGCTACCCACGCTGGAGACGCCGTTAGCGGTCTCCTCAGCAGTCTCTCCTATATGTTACCCGCCTGGTCAGTGACGTCCAGCGTAACGACTTTCAGCGTTGGGACTTGTCGTCGTGTCAGTCCCACACGCTCATCAATGAGCGTTGGTCTCGTGACCAGTTGCGAGGCTCATCGCAGCATCTTCGTTGGAGTCAGCGATTCCCATCAATTCTTCGGACGCGCAAGCGTCTTGGCGACCTTCACTGGCGTCCCAGTCTCAAAAAGGTGGGAATATTACTCACCAATGCTCTGATGGAGACCGCGGGCCGTCCAGCTCCAATGCTTTTACCGCACCAATCGATCCAGGATTCGTGCTTTTCGAGCCATGTCATGTCCAGGATCAAGTCGTACTTGTCCATGGTACGATTCTGTGTTATCAAAGTCTTCAAACTTTACAGCCAGGTCCATCGGGACCCCACCACCGTATCATCGGCCAGCTTCACCAAAACCTGACCCCTGCCTCGCTTTCACGCAAAGTATCGGCAAACTTGTCGCTATTATATGCGACCGTCTGGCGACGAGCAAAGTTTGTCGACTCCCCAGAATCGATGAGGATCTGAAGGGATCTCCGTATCCCCGTACACTCGTGTGTACCACAAGCAGTTTGGTGCTGCCCTTCCTCGTTTCGAGAGCGCCCAAGCTCTCAGAGGCTAAGCCTCCATGGCGTGGGCCATCCGCACTCCTATCATTGGACATAGATCTTCCCCAGTAGGTCACCCCGCCCCTACTGGTGACCTCGGTTCCCCTGGCTCTAGGGCCGTGGCGTTTGCGACTGGCCCCTCGAGCCCCTAGGTTTGGAAGGAAACTTCCTTTGCCCTCCCCCAGGGCAGGCACGTTGCATGAGCCCGATCTTCCCACATCCGTAGCAGCAGATGGAGCTCTGTACGGCCGTACCCAACTGACTCCGTGCTGGCTCCCGTTCCCGGAGCTCCCTGCACTGCACCTGATGACGCATTGAGGCCTTGCCACACTGACGTAGGAGTTGGAGCCTGTCTGTGGCTGTACTCCACTTGGAGGGCGATCTGGATCGCCTCCTCCATTGTGTTCTTGTGTACGCGGAATAACTGCGTGCAGGATGGGCCTCATCCACGAACACCATCACCTTCATGTTTTCAGTGAGGGTAGTTCCCTACCAGAGATGCAGCGAGTACCCGCATCTCTCGGATGTACTCATGATGCTCACGCTTTCCTTGTTTACAGACAAGAAAGCGCGAGCGCTGGCGATACTCATAGTTCGCCGGGAGGAAGGCAACTCTAAGCTCCTCACACAGCTGAGCCAAGGTTGTAAAACAACCCGACGACGTCGCCTCGCGCATATACGCCCAAGTTTTCGCCCGACCCTCCCAGGTTGGACAGGGTGAAAGTGACCCGAAGTCGCTCGGTCGAGATTAGACCCGCATCCACAGTGAGCTCTACTTCACTGACCCAGAAGTGGAAGTTCTTTCCCTCCTTCCCTTTATAAAGATTAACCGTAAGCCTCAACGGCTTAGGTTGGGCTCGCTTTAGTTCAGCCACGGGGTCTGCAGCCCCTGCACGTGAGCAATGAGTCCTCTCTCATACGTGTCGAACGCCTCAATGCGTTCGACCTGCTCGGCCGGCGTAGCAGCCGCCAAGCTTCGGAGGGCATCTCCAAAGATGCCCGCCATCTTCCGGACCGACTCAAACCGAGCATTGGCCAAATGAGGGATCTCCCCTCTATCCATCTTGGCTTACCTTGTAGGAGCCACAGAGGATTTAGGTAATCGATCTACCGGCGTAGGCGTGGATTGACTACAAGTGCTACCAAGCATGACGGGGTCACACGAGCACCTTGCTTGAGGAAGCGTGCTATCAAGAGTATATAAACTCTTTGTGAACGGCAGTTCACAAGTCCCTGGTCTGAGAGGACTTAATAGCCAGTTTAGAGTAAGTATTAGACTGTTTATATTCATGGTTAATTAGACAATTCGGCCTGTAATACAAATTACCAATCAACTATAATTTTTCCTATATAAAGCCTGGTCTTATCCTATTGGTTGACCCACAACCATTCGACCTACGTGTCAGTAGTGTGTCCCACGTCACTGGCCAAAGAGGATTCACAAAGGGAATTCTCTTGAAGTATCTCTACTTCTAGAGGCGGTACTTACCCCTCATATAACCGCGTTATATCCTATGATTAATAGGTCAATTCACGTGGAATTAACCAAGTTTCCAGATCGACAGTGTAAATACGGCGGATTTGTACAGTCCGTTACATTGCCCTCCATAACCCACATAAAAGGTTAATTGCTAGAGTTTGGGAGCATTAAACGGGTCATTAAAAAAGCCGATTGAACGGGAATTGTTAGATAGACGATAAAATGACCTGACCAAACAATTCATTTTATCACGTTTTATCTGTATTTATGCAACCCCATTTAGCAACCTAATAAAACTGTGTACTGTTTAAAGTATACACAGAATTTAAAACCGAAATCGTTTGAATCTGAAACCATGTTGATATTCAAGGGTTCACGCACTGCTTTCATTAGATTCCCCAACTGGAAAACAAGCGAGCGAAGGTCTGGTTGTTGGCGTCTCCGACAACTTGTGAGTCCAACTTCTTGTTGTGGTTCCATGAACTACAACGTACTAACGTTATATCTATTGACCTAGACACAAAGAACATCAAACAGCAAATCTTGAGAGCGTATCCAACGTGGCAGCCACTCTTCAAGGTGCTCACGACGGACAACGGACATGTGAGCATTGATGTGGTTGCCGCGAGCAGTAACTACGACTCCGGAATCACCCCCGCAATCTACAAGCCCGATTCCATGAAGTTGTGGTCAATTGACTGTTGTGACTGTGACGATTCGCGAGTCGAAAGCCAGAGAACAAGTTACCGTCCCCTACGTGACAAACCGGGGTTTGTGTGCAGATGTGGATGGAGCGGATGTCAACACTGTGAAATCCAGCCTCTTCCTGGTACCTGCGCCACAGTTAATTACCGTGCAATAATGAACGTCCATACAGGTCGAATTAAGGATTTGAAGGATACATGTACATGCTCCTTTCAATTGAGATTTGATGTTTTCAATTTACATAGTGAAGTCAAGTAATTTACTCATTACACCTTCAAATTGAGTTTTTTCTGCATCTTGTGAGTTTTACTTATTCCCTCATTCCTCGATCTTCTCTTGTTGATAAAGTAACCAGTTTATCATTATGGCAGGAGTAAGCTGCAAATTCATCTTCCTATTTTAGCAGCTAGCTGACATAGTAATGTTTAATGTCTAATCCCGGTGAGGGAGACGTCAATACTATGTGATCTAGACCATATAATACTCTGTCAAGTCGCTAATATAATTGTGCCGCTAAGGAACACCATGTGGCGCTAAGGAACACTATGTGCCGCTATGGAACACCATTTGGGAACTTGTCACCGACATATACAACGCTAAACGTGCTCGTGATGTCCCAGTACAAGACGCGGAATTCTTGCATCGTAAGTTCAGAAATATTTACGAGAGACCGAACCGTCAGGCAAAGGCAAAGTTTCTGCACGCCTTCGACCAGTCGTATAGGCAATGGAAATCCAGGTGAAGATAGAGGCAAGTACAGGCGCCCATACGTCTCATCGTGATGTCCAGGATGGTGGTGAAGATGACGAATTCCTACTTGAGGTATTGCATGGAGCCGTTGGTGGCAATAGTAGTGAGGACAAACAGCCCTCGTGCTGTCCAAACTCGTGAATCCCAACAAGGGGTGATTATGGAATAGATAGCGCTACTAGATCCAGCGAGGAAGGGTCGGATTCAAATACGGATCAAAACCTTGACGAAGTGGTGAGCGACACGACAATATCGACCGACGCATGTCAATGGGTACGACTCGAGAGCGGGGCGATGCCATCAGCCAGCACACACAAAAATCCGGATTGGCCACTCTGAACACTCTGAGGCAAAACATCATCATGGCAGATGAAGCCCGACTGATGCTTGGATGAACATTACAGCTTCTCTGATGATCCCTAGTCGAACGAAGGTGAAACCTCACCAATGTACCAAAATATTAAATTTGATAAAATTTGTATAATTTTTTTAAATAATCAAAATAAACCTTTAGGTACACGTATATTTGGTCCAATTTCATCTGAATTTCGATTTTTTTCTAAAATATAGAGCAAGTCCTGAATAATCAGGCACAGATGAGTTGCTGGTTTGCCGCATCCAATCACACCTGGCTCATTTGAAGCGTGAGAAATTCCTACAGATAGAACTGCTGGTCGTCTGCCACCGCGAATCACACCACTACAATCTCTACGATTGGTCACACCTCATCATGCATCTATTGTTAGTTGAAAATGTGGCAGGGCTGGATGGCTATTTGCTTCGTTTGTAGATGATCAAGATCACCATCATTTGCTCCTGTCTTTGACGTGCTTTCGCACGCTCCAGCGCAAGTCTCTCTTCAAAATGACGGTTTCTCTCATCTTTTTCAAGTTCAAGCCGTGTTTCATGCTCTGCGTCGATACGCCGCTGCTCCCCTCGCCGCTCTCGAGCAGCCAAACGATCTTCCCGCCTTCTTTCTTCAATGGCTTCCGCTTCTTCTCTGCGAATTTGTTCACATTCGGTATTTCCATGCGTTCGCCAAACGTCACAATGTCAGCTAATTTCTAAAATATAAAGGTGAAATTGAAACTTGCATCTGCCATAATGATAAACTGGTTACTTTATCAACAAGAGAAGATCGAGGAATGAGGGAATAAGTAAAACTCACAAGATGCAGAAAAAACTCAATTTGAAGGTGTAATGAGTAAATTACTTGACTTCACTATGTAAATTGAAAACATCAAATCTCAATTGAAAGGAGCATGTACATGTATCCTTCAAATCCTTAATTCGACCTGTATGGACGTTCATTATTGCACGGTAATTAACTGTGGCGCAGGTACCAGGAAGAGGCTGGATTTCACAGTGTTGACATCCGCTCCATCCACATCTGCACACAAACCCCGGTTTGTCACGTAGGGGACGGTAACTTGTTCTCTGGCTTTCGACTCGCGAATCGTCACAGTCACAACAGTCAATTGACCACAACTTCATGGAATCGGGCTTGTAGATTGCGGGGGTGATTCCGGAGTCGTAGTTTACCGCTCGCGGCAACCACATCGATGCTCACATGTCCGTTGTCCGTCATGTGTACCTTGAAGAGTGGTTGCCACGGTGGGTACGCTGTGTTACGAACTCTGCCGAGTTTGAGCTCGAGTTATCCTTAAGTTGTCAGTTTAAGAATGAATTCTTGCGTAGACTTAGATGCAAGCTAGCTAGTGACCTACGGATGGACGTGAATTGTGGATGTGGCTGATTGCTGCATGCAGTCGTGTGACCCAGAAAGAAGTCATGGATATGGCCTCAAGATCTGGATTCCGTGGGTGCTGTCACACTCCCCTCCTTAGGAAGCGACGTATCGCTGGTTCGAGCAGTTTGAGCCCTTGTCCTAGGGTGTCAACTTGTTGATCGTGAATGGAAAACGTCGATAAGCCAGCGGGCTTGAACCAAAGACTCCGCAGATTCCCTCGAATCCTCATTATTTGCCCCATACTAGCGAAGACGATATTCGGTACTACCGCGGCGAACACGATGATCGAGAATGCGCTTGACTTGGAGTCTAATACTAACAACCCAAGTAATTAGTGCAGGAACAGAGTCGTCGCGGGATGCCGAGTCGTCGTGGTTGTAGCGACGGAGTCGAGAAGCGTGAAAATTATCATGCAGTTGAAGCTCAGTTGGAAGTCCAAGCTTGTAGGCGTCAGGAGTTGTGATAGCTAGCACTGGGTAATATCCAACGTATTTAGCAGCTAGTGATCGCTTTCCGTGATTACCAGCGTGGCGTAGCGAGAGGTTTGTGGTATCTAATAAGACTTTATCACCAACTACGAATGAAGAGATGGGTAGATTGTGATCGTGATAGAACTTCATGCGCTGTTGTGCTTGATCGAGCGCGTCTTGGCTCCACAATAATAGCCTTTTGCATATCTGCGAAGCGAGAAGCAGTTCTCTAACCGAGTAGCACCGGAACTTGTAAATCAACCAGCGATCGTGGCATGTAGCCCAAGTCGGCGACGAATAGAGCCATGCTGATGCTAGCATGAACACGGGTGTTGTACGCGAACTTGACTACGGAAAAAAGTTCGTGCCAATTATTTTGATGCGGATTGATAGGCGCGAAGATAGTCTCCAAGGTATCTGTTGGTAATTTCAGTCTGTCCATAGATAGACGGCTTGAACGCACTGCTAGGACGCAATCGTATATCTTGCGACTTGAGGAGATGTTTCCACAGCTTCGACGTGAATTTTGAGTCGCGATCACAAATAAATTGTTGAGGGCAAACCCTGTGGTCACTGATACTGATATCGAAAGAGTTTAGCAGTATCTTTAGCTGTAGCAGTCGTCCTGGTAGCCATAATATATGCACGTTTTGTACATCTGTCGTCAATGGCCATCACAGCATCGAATTTGTGTGGCTTCGTGACAGGTAGATGTACTACGAAAATACACAGTGAAATCTTGCCAGCAATTTTTAAGTATTTCGAGAGGATGAAGTAATCCGGCCGATTTTCCTCAGGAAGACTTAGTTCGTTGGCAAACTTCGCAAGAATTGCAGTAGCGACGCACACCTGCCGCCATGACAGGCCAATAGTACTTTTGCTGCATAAACCGTAGGGTCTAGGGAATTCCAGGATGTCCACGACTTGCTGAGTCGCACTGTTCGAAGAAAATACTGTTGAGGAGTTCACTACTGGAACGCAAAGACGCAAGCTCTGTGACAGTTGTGATCTAAAATGAAGCAGGGCGTCATGTAGCTCGAAGTTGTCAAGTCTCACCAATTAGAAAATTGTTGGAACTCTGGAATTTGACACGGAGTCTGCAGATTTGAGTCGTTGAACAATTGACCCAAAGTACTTGTCATCCAGGTAGTTTCGAGCGCATTTTTCCTGAGTGGGTCGCGTCGTTTTAGGATCATGTAGGCGAGCGTAGAGATAGGTGTAAACTCCAACTTTTTCGTTCTTATCACCAACAGCTCACAACAATTCTGCTAATGAAATTGCGTGGTATCCTGCTTCCATTCCGGATTTCGAGAAATTAGATTAGCAACGACGTTGGACTCGTCTTTAATCCACTTAAAGCGGGGTTGATATTAACCAAGTTCATTTAGCTACCTCGCTATCCTCTGCGAGCACGTCGTCTGACTTGAAATTGATTCGAGGGTTTCATGATCGGTGTTAATCTCGAAAGATTTGTCAATAAGATAAACTTTACACTAACGCAAAGCAAAAAGAGCGGCGAGCAGCTCGTTTTCCCTTGTTGGTACTTGATTTCTGCTGCAGACAATTTGCTTTCACCGTAACCTATGATCTTCTTGTGCCCCCCGTCATTGAGTTGGTACAAGTAGCTCCCTAACGCGTAGTCTGACGTATCCATTTAGGCATGAAAGATTCGGTCAAAGTTTGGATGTGCGAGAATCGGTGACTGGGGAAATTTACGCTATAATTCTTCGAAGCATTTCATATGTTGTTTATTCAGCTGATATAGCTCATTTCGTGACTTTCATTTCCGTAGCTCGGATAGAAGTGCTGCTAATTCCGCGAAGTTTGGACAATACTTGAGGACGTACACGCAGGTACCTAAAAACTGTTGAAGATTCTGTTTGATGAGGGGAGTTGACCACTACTGGATAGCGCGTACTTTGTCCAGGTCGATTCGAATGCCCTCCACTCCGATAAAATCACTCAAGCAGGGGATTTCGGACGCGCAAAACGTGCATTTTGACAGATTAACGTACGGTATCCCTGCTTTGCACATTTCCAGGACTTGCTCCAGAGCAACAAGGTGGTCCTCCATGGCGGCCGTCGTCGTGTAAACAAGCAAGTCATTCAAATACGCTTTACCGAATGAACTTTGATCAGCAAAACCTCGCTGGATGAGACGATTGAAAGCTACTGGACTACACGATAGACCCATCGGTGTTATTAAGTTCTCGAAGAACCCGTCTGGCGCGATGAAGACCTTATACGGAATATCTCGAGCACACAACCGAACTTGAAGGAAATCCCAGAGTAGATCGATAGCGGAAAAACCTTGCCATTGCGCATTGCGCCGAAGATGCTTTCTTTCCTGGGTACTGAGGTGGCAAGAAAACGAATTTTACATTGATCCCTCGAAAATCATGAATCACACACCACCCGATTGCCTTCTTCACGCAAAATGTGGGGGAAGCGTAGGGAGATTTTGATGGGTCTAATATTTCCGGCGTTAAGGATTTCATTTGTCCATTCGTGGATGGTCAATTTCATCTCCTCGCTGAGCCTAAACTCTTTCCCCGCCACCGGTGTATCGTTGACGAGTTCGACTTCGGCTTGAACGTTATAAGTCCGGGTTGGTGGGACAGTAGAAATATGAGTACGAAAGACGACGTCCTCGTATTTCAGCAGGGTCTTTTCCGCTGAATGCCCTCGCAATGCTTCCAAATCTTGCGCCATCTGGCGGTCCGCTTTCGCACTATCAGGTTCATGCTGTTCATGCCGCAGTAAAATCAAAATTCGTTATCTGATGTGCATAATATTCGTTTTAGCAGCTCAACACGAGTACATCCATGCAGAGTGTCGAGGTCGTGATGCAGATAGAAGCACTGGAAGGAATCATCGTCACACGAGGCATCAGTACTGTAGCAGCCTCATACACACTGGCTTCCTGCTCTACGTGCGGGTTGGCAACGAACACATTGTCTAAAGGAAATTTCGGGCTGAGTGTCGCCACGGAATGCGCTTGCGTGTTCCGTACAATTTATATCCGAATCCATTTCCTCCAACCATGACCACCCGAGCAGCACGTCTTTATCCTCGGGAATCGGCATGGCATAAGCACGAATATCGTAAGCTGAGAACCCCTCCAGGTTGATGGTGATAGTAGTCTCTCTGGTTTTTTTCACCATGTGTACGAAGCTTTGGTAGTAAGTCGTCTGCACCGCCACCGGCCGCTGGCACCGCTATATACAGCTCGCCCGAGCGTCTAGTGTTCCAATTAGACAAACTCTACTGTTACCGGGCACACACCGTATCCATTCACAACAACAAAGTTCAGTGTTTTGACGACAGTAGGGCTTCTTTTTGACGCTATATCCCTGTACCTGGTCACCAGAAGGAGTCGGGGGGGGGGAGGGTGGCCTTATTATTATTGTTGCTGTTTCCGTTGTTAAATTTGGCTTATTGTTTTCCCTGCTCCTTTGTGCGTACTTGCGGGTTTGGCGTCCTGAAAATGTTAGGCTAACTCGATGACCTTCTCCAAGGTGTCAGGCACGTTCTGTTATAGGTAATCACTTGTATCGGCGCGCAAGTTCTGCTGGAATAGCCAGCGCTTTACCACGTACGGGAGCTCTGTGTTCACTTGTGATAGGAGGCGTAAGAAGCGAGATGTATACTCCTGCTGGGACTTTCCTGGTTTCAGTTCGTTCATTTTCGTCAGAGTTTTGTACTTGAAATCCTTGTAGCGGAAGCGAGCACGGATACGTTCTTTAAAGAGGCGCCATATAAACGGTTGGCTCCGAGAGAAATTTTCACATCTCGGTACCGGTTTGGGCATTGACGCCAAGGTTGGCATATACCATGTCAGCAAAACTCAATTAATTTTTTTAAGATTTTCCGTACGGAACTCAACGGAGTACTGTTCTGTGCTAAAATTCCACAACTCTAAGTCATCATTGTCACTTCCCTCGAAGCGTGGCAGATCCGATTTCTTCCGCGATGGCCCGAGGAGCGCTTGAGCTTGTAAGTTGCTGGATTTGAACAGTTTGAGCGAAGAGATGACTCATCTGTGTTTTTTGTTCCTGCGTCGTTTGCAGCGTATGCCACAGGAGGTGCGCCAGCATTTCTGGCGTCATGGTTGCTTGCGCCGAAGATGTTTGCGCTGATGCGCTCTGCGTTACTGACCCTTGTGGGCCTTGTGCAGGCGCTTGCGGGGTCGTGGTTGGGGCGTTTGTATCTGGAAGCACGTCCCATCGTGTCCCAGCGGAATTTGTGCGTGGGCGCTGGTGTGGGAGGTCGTCGGGTGTGTCTGAATCCGTTGCTGGCGGCATCGTTCGCTCACTAATACTTAATTAACTGTCACGAACTCTGCTGAGTTCGAGCTCGAGTAATTCTGAAGTGGTCAATTTAAGAATGAATTCTTGCGTTGCGTAGGCTTAGATGCAAGCTAGCTAGTGACCTACTTGTGGACATGAATTGTGGATGTGGCTGATAGCTGCATGCAGTCGTGTGACTCAGAAAGGAGACAGTTTTATTAGGTTGCTAAATGGGGAGTTGCATAAAAGCAGATAAAACGCGTTTAAATGAATTGTTTAGTCAGACCACTTTTTTCGTGTAACCAAACAATTTCCATTCAATCGTGGTGATTAAACTTTTTATGTGGGTTAAAACGGTAAAACATAACGTAACCTGACAGATCACTGTCGCAAAGACGGTTAAATGTGCTTTACATTATCCGCTTTACCCTGTGGGTATCTGTTTGCGACCTCATCGTTGCCATTTCGAAACGCGTTCAGAGCCCTAGTCGATGCATCCGTCACATTGATATCACCTTCGTGAATGAATTCGATTATGGGACGAAAATTTGCGTCGTCATCAGTCCGGTGTAATCAGGTGGACATGGGGTCATTCCTCCACTTGAATGGAGCGCTCGTTCGCTTGACGCTGACCGCACGAAATCACCTCCCAACGCAGTTCCGGAGCAGTAGTTAATAACTACTGGTAATGCGAGCACAATGCACATGTATCCATCCGTCACGTACCCAAACAATTATACTTGCGTTCACTATGCCCCTTTGGGTCGGAACAACAGACGGACTGTCGAGTGATCGCATTCTCGTTTTCACGCTGACTTTGTGACTATCTTCCGACCTTCACGCACTTGCTCGAACGAGTGACAACCGTCCAGAGCTGAGCCTTCCAGGACGTTCATAGCGATATCAAGACATGTCGGACCTCGCTGCCAAACGCGCCCCACCGATCCGAGCGCACTCGGACTCGTCCGACTCGTCTCAGCGACGGCACACCCGTCCCGGCAGCGCGCGTCTGTCCTCCAAGCCCTCGCCGTTCCATAACCTACTCACAGCTCGTCAAAGACGACGCACATTCAGTGGTACATCGGGCGAGTTTAATGAGCTGCTCAACCTGGAGAGCAGCACGTCCAAGTCAGTCGAGGTCTTTCGTGGTGAGGCCAGAGGAATCCTACACGGCATCTTCTTCGTGCTGCTACTACGTTTCGTGCTGGCGCTCGTGATCACAGTCGGTACACTCGGAGTTGTTGCTGTGCTGATCCTCATGGTCAAGAATCCCAATGTGTCACTCACGAGCTACGTGCTCTTCTACTCCTAGAAATTTGGTTTCTGTAGTTCGTCAACACGTAGTTAACGAGTGTATTTATTTGGGAGCCGCTTCAGGACGACTGTGCCAGGTTGTGAAACGCAGTGTTGTTTGAGACGAGTGTTAAGAACTACCCAGAACTGGATCTTCATCTCCCCAGCAACCAGTCAACCAATTCTAACGACGATTTTCAGCAGTTTTTATCTATGTGACGCCAATTTATCTATGCCACATAGGTGTGCCGAGCGCAGCTACAGCTTGGACGCCATGACAACTACCTTTGCCACAACGACCGTGATGTCGTCAGGCTTAAGGTTATGGCGGAGCGAGGCTAACACGATGTTCTCAGCTGCTTTGTCCGGGTTCTCTGCAATAACGTCCACGAAGGACGCCAGCTCGCCCGACCAGTACCGTCTCCAGGAGAGTACAGGCTGAGAAAACAAAGCACATAACGTCAGTGATTGTAGCTCAAATGCTCTATAGCTGCACGATTGAATGCCCTACCGGGAAATGCGAGGGCGCCTTCTGGAGGTCTGGGGCAAAGTTATCCCACACACCATCAGTGGCTAGCACCACTAGGTCTCCGTCTTGCACATCGATTTCGCCTGAGTCCGCCTACAACAACAACCGTCAGTACACAAAATTGCCCACTGCAAACATAAAGCAAGCTTACATCATCGGGGTGGTTTTCAATTGCACCGTATTGCTTAAACCGCAGTGGAATCTTGGCCAGTTGATACGGTGCCCGTCCATAATACTGTCACAACACCAATTAGTCCCTCCACAGACAATTTACTTCTCCAATCTACACGAACCTGAAATTTACTGCGGAAGATAATTTCACCATTGCGGATCACCACAAATCCCGAGTCGCCGAGGTTCGAGTACTCGAGCACTGGCTTCCCTTCGACCGACTGCTTCAGTCTCACAATGCACGCAGTCGTGCTACCTGCCTCCACTTCATCATCGAGCAATGCCTGATTGTATCCATGAGCCAGTACCTGCTGCGTAGTGGCACTCTCATTGTTGGCTGTCTGATGCTGAACAAATACCGCCGCATTGCGCATGAGCGAGCGCGAGATCTTGCCTGGGTCCACGCCATTCTCGTTCCAGCCGCCGACACCATCAGCCACACCCACCACATCAGGCGTAAGGAAGAACGAGTCTTCTCCACACGTGGCTGGATTGGCTCCAATGCCGCTGTTGTCCTTGCCAAGTGCACAGCGTTTGCCCTTGCACGCAGCCTTGGCATCCAGGAAGAAGGAGGCAGCGCCAGTCACGCGACTATTGCCATCTGGTTTACCTGCTGATGAGCGGAAGTGGAAGGCGCGGCGATGCTGCGTCATGGACGAGCGGCGCAACGACCGCTGGACCGAAGTGCGTCCCATTCGATGCAGCATCATGGATGTCCGTTGTGTAGGGCTAATAATTGTATTGGATTTTCGACCAATGATGATGGGAGGAGGATGTGATTGGACATTAATTAGACTCGACGGCAGTGGTCACCAAAGGAAGCTCCTGACCGCAGACTCGAACACTAGAGCAACATGTCGTGGGCCAAGCACAAGAAGATCCTGGCTATGGCCAAGGGCTATCGTGGCCGTGCCAACTCGTGCTACCGTACGGCCATTAACCGCGTGGAGAAGGGTCTGCAGTACCAGTACCGTGACCGCAAGCAGAAGAAGCGCGTAAGGAGCAATTGATGAACATTTTTTTAATTATTTTTATTAATTTCTATTGCAATTGTTAGGATATGCGCTCGCTGTGGATCCAGAAGATTAATGCTGGTGCGCGTCAAGAGGGACTTTCGTACTCGAAGCTTTACGGCAAGATGAACGGCTCGGGCATTGAACTGAACCGCAAGGTGCTGGCGGACATGGCTGCTACGGAACCCTTCAGCTTCAAGTCGGTGCTGGAAGTCGTCAAGCACATGGAGGGCGTTACCAAGGCTCTGTAAATATGCTAACTGTTGAGCGTCAGGCGGTGTACTGTGAAGAGGATAGATGCCAATGCAAGACCGTCACGTGACGAAGACACTAGCACTTTTTTATTTGGTTTTGAGCTTATGTTGGTGTCTCGATTGCGTGTAGATTCAACGCTGACTGGTACGATGAGGCTTCATCTGACTCACCACTCAACTCCACTTGACCGTTTGAAGTCACGTCTTGGTGGTGGATGAGCTTACTTCAGGATTTCGGCAACCTTCTTGTCGATGGAGCGGCCCTTCTTTAGGTCCTCCTCGAGCTCAATGAGCTTCCAGATGCCGTCGATCATAGTCTGCACCAGCTCTACTTCAGAGTAGCCGATACGAGCCTTGTTAGAGACGTCATAGACTCCACCAGGGCCAGGAGGAGAGTGTTCACCCTTTGAGCCACGTGCCTGGAGGCCCAGTGCGGAGCACAGGTTGTAGAAGCGTTCCGATTCCTTTGACAGTTGCGGAAACTTGATCATGACACTAGCGCGCAGACCCGTACCGAGGTTGGACGGGCACGTGCACACGAAGCCCAAGTGGTTGTCATACATGTACTCGCGACCCTCCCCCTTCACAACCTTCTCCACATCCGACACACCACGACTGAAGCGATCGAACACTTCCTGGATGTTGCCGCCGTTCTGCATGGCGATCACTCTCATGTGGTCTTCCTCGTTCACCCAGACCAAGAAGGTCTTGTTGTTGTTGTGGAAGATGCCACGTCCATCAGGCCAGTCACGTGCAGCACCAGCATTGGTAAGCAAAGTGCCGCCACCCGGCTTCTGGAACAAGAAGTGGTCGTCGATGAGTTGTTGCTCCTCTTCCTTGGTCATCTTGCTCAGTGGGTAGTACTTGCCAGCTAGGTCTCTGGTGAGGTTGCTCAGTGCCTTGGACAGCACGCGCTCGACTTCACGACGTTCACCACGCGACGTTCCAGGCGGCAAGGCCAGACCACGGACACTACGGCCAGCACGAATGCGTGTCGAAATGACGTAGCTGTCAGGAATCTTGCCATTGCGGATCTTGGACGGATCAATGTCCGTCTTGTGGGTGTCCGTGGGCTTGTATCCGTGCCAGCCCTCAATGACGGGGTCCATGAGCTCCTTAAAGGTCTGGTACGACTCTTCGTCGCCAGCCACGACACCCACGCCGAGGTGGGGCGTGTCGATGCCCGTTTGAATAGCTTGATCAATGGTATAACCACCGGCTGTCTTGCGGTCCTTGAGCTTGTCATAGATACTGGGCGTCAGGTGCTTGGCCATGAGACTCTTGTGCTTGGGAGTGAGCACGGGGTAGTTGTTGTACTTGGCCTTGGGGGTAGCTGCGCCGTCACCAATGCCCAAGTCCCGCTCGATGTTCTTGAGTCGACTCGAGATGTCCAGCAGCACCTCAGACGTCGAGTTGGAGCTCTCAGCAGGCTTGGTTTGCGTAGATGCAGCCAGACCAAGCGTCACGGCGCCGGCCCCCGCGATGTAGCGGGCGTTGGTCTTGAGCATGCGGCCTGCAGAAGCACCTGTCAACGACTAGCTCAGCTCCATTGAGAGCATTTATCTTCACGTACTCAACATGTTGCTTGCGAGGTGCTTAGTTCCGAGTGGCTTGGGCAGTGGCCGGTCAGTTGGAAAGTGTCAGGGGGCTTAGCAATGTGCGGCGCACAACTGCTGCAGGAAGATCTGGTGGTGACGGTTAAAGATACGCGAGGGTTCAATAGTAAAAGCAAGTGTAGCGTACACAGGTGGTACACAACTTCAAGGTGCAGCCCTTGCGTCAGAACTGCCTTGTCATGCTTTGCAGACTCAATTCATCAATGCATGACATGGGAAACCATCGTACAGGCCAATGACATGAAGTAGATGAGAGTTGAGGGCAGCGACTTGTACTCAAATAAGTATGTTTTGCGTCGACGTGAGTCGCAACTTACCACGACCGTCACATCTACACGATGTTTTCTTGCTCTCCTCAAAGTCGAAGTCGCAAGCCCTCTTCAAAGCGTGCGGTCTGGATCAGACCACATCTTCTCTACCTAAAGGCGCAGCAGTCAGCGCTTATGCGCCACCCTTGCCACGGAAAGCGCGCACACCACGGCCCATGCCGCTGGGGCCTCCTCGGCCTCCGCCCATCATGCCACGCATACCCTGACCGCCCATGGCAGCGCTCATAGGTGCACCACCAGCAGGACCACCAGCCTGTGGCTGCTCCGACTTGGGGTTGCGCACGGTCTCGTCCACGGATAGAATAAGGCAGGCGGCCTCCGTTGCTGCCGCGATCGAGTTGATCTTGTTGGCGGCAGGTTCCCATACGTGCGACTCGTATGTGTCACAGATGCCACCAGTGGTGATGTCGACGCCAAACCACTTGCCTTCCTCGGGGTCCTTGAAGTGCTTCTGGCGCAGGCGGTTGAGAATGTCAGTCGCATCGTGACCAGCGTTCTCAGCGATCTGACGGGGAATGATCTCGAAAGCCTTGGCGTAGGCGTTCACCAGTAGCTGTGACTTGCCCTCGATGGTACGCGCATACTGGCGCAGGTGACGAGAGACTTCCATCTCGATGGCACCACCACCAGCAACCACCGTGGATGATGCCACGGCACGCTTCACAACCATGAGCGCGTCGTGCACAGACCGGTGAGCCTCCTCGATGAACTGCTCAGCTCCACCACGCAGCACGATCGTAGAGCTCTTGGCCTCCGCGCACTCCATAAAGATGTTGTACCGCTCATTGCCGACCTGGCGCTCCTCGAAGCGGCCACACGAACCGAGCACAGATGGGTTCATGTCATGCACGGAAGTCTGAACCACACCTCCGGTGGCACGCTGTGTGCGTTCCATATCGTCTTGGGCGACACGGCCAGCGCAGAAGAGGCCACGGTCAGCGAAGTACTGTGTAGCGAGGTCACCCACAGGCAACTTGGACAGGATAATCTGGGCGCCACTCTTCACACACAGCTCCAGCTTCTCATAGATAATGTTCCACTCGGCGTCCACGATGGATTGGTATTTGGTGGGGTCATCCAGACGCACCTCAGCGTTCTCCTTCTCAGACTTGAGCTCCAGCTCGACATTCAACAACAAGATCTTTGGGTTCACGAAAGTCTTGGGCTGCTGCTCAAAACCAGCGTACGAGAACGTCTTCTTGAACGCGACGCCCTTCACCAAGAACGAGTCCGTGACCGATCCACCAGGCACCTTCTTGACACCAACCATGCTGATATCCAGCCCTTCATCCAGACTCAGCACAGCGTCCACAATCTACAAACAAATAACACATTCATCAATAATAATCCTCTCTCTCCAACAAAAAGCCACTTTACCATAGGGGAGAAGAACTGTTTATGACGAGAAATGAGCTTCGAATTGAGTGCAGTGCCACTAACACGCTCCAGCATCTGGCGACGTCCAACTTCATCCGAGTCGGCCACACGGATCTCAATCTCCTTGATCTTCTGCACAGCAAGTTGTCCAGCCTTTCGGAAGCTCTTAATGATCATTTGTGGATGCATGTTCTCCTCCACAAAGGGCTTTGCTTGGCGCATAAACTCTGCACCAAGCAGCACGACGGACGTGGTGCCGTCACCCACTTCTGCGTCCTGGGAGAGCGAAATGTCCACGAGCGTCTTGGCTGCAGGATGCACCACGTCCAGTAGGTTCATGATGGTAGCTCCGTCATTGGAGATGGTGGTCTTGCCGCCTGTGTGGATGAGTTTGTCCATGCCACGCGGTCCGAGCGTCGTGCGAACGGCTTCCATGACCGCCTGACAGGCGTTGATGTTGCTGATGAGCTGCGCTTTTCCCTGACTCGTGTCCGTGCCTTCCTTCAGCAGGATAATCTGTGGCTGCTGCTTGGACATTGGTCTATTAGACACGAGAGAGGGAGGATCAAGTTCACGTACGTACCATCATGCCGTTCATACTGGACTTGGACTGCGGGGGCTCTCTGACCAAGGAAGATTTGGTCGCCACAGGAATCTTACACTAGATTGGCTAGTGCCACACACAACCACACAATTCAGAACTAAAGGAGCTAGAGACTTATTAAGTACGAATGCACATGAAGGGACACAAGTTGAAGTGAAAGTGAATGTATTGATGATCTTGAAGAAAAGGTGAAAAGTGACTCTAGATCAGAATGATGGCACTTGCTGGGTCTTACCGATGGACTCAGTGCTGCTTGGTTCTTGCTTACTCGGCGAAGCTGGCGGCCATGTATAGCGCCCACGAGCGCGAGAGTCCGTCGTCCATCTTGGCCTTCTGAAGCACGCCCAGCGCGCGCTGCTTGTCCACCATGGCGAAGTTTGCATAGAGCAGGGAAAGCCACGCGTTGCCCGTGTCCTCGCGCGTGACGATGGTCTCCTTGCCCAGCACTTGGTCCCACTCCTCCTTCACGAACTGCTTGGTGCGGACGAACTCGGTCACAGCTGACACAGGGATCATCTGAATACCGTGGATACAGTACTTCTCAGCACTGAACCACGTCGCGTAATCCACTTTATTGTCGAAGAAGATACCTGTGACCTTGTTGGGACGGAAATTGGCAGGGTGGATCTGGTTCGCGTCTTCGATGAGGAAGTACGTCTTGATGGCGTGCGCGTTGACGCGTGTCATGAGCTTTCCGACTGCCTCCATGGCTGCGTTGTGTGTGGCCTTGCCGTACATGTACATACCGAAAGCGAAGTTGACATCCTCAGACGTACTCTCCTGATCCTTGCCATCAGCGAACGGAGTGACGCCATGGGAGTACGAGTGGCCGCGGAACCAGTCAAATGAGCGGAATCGCGTGAAGAACTTGTCGTTCGGGTCATAATTGGCGACGTCACGCACAAGAAGGTTGACCATGGTGTTGAGCTTGGCAAGATCATTCCAGCTTGGGTCCAGGCGGTTGATGATGGCCGCTGTGTGCACCCAGTAGCCGTAGTGGAAGTGGTGGTCGTTGTACATGGTGTTGCCGAAGTCGGAGTTCAAATCCTTGGTCTTGAAACCCTGCGAGCTCACGATTCCACCGTAAATCTTGTCGTATTGGAGTTTGTGGGTCCAGCTGTTAGTCACAAACGGCGCCATCACACCACGCAGCTTGCTCAGGCACGTGTTCAGCAGACTCTTGTCACCGCCCACGACAGCGGCATCATTTGCAATAAGACACAGAGAGGCGTATTTTTGCGCAGCCTTGCCGTTGAAGTAGTAGCTGCCATCAAGAGGAATGGACCACACGGAATTGATGTCTTCACGAAGGTGGTCAACGATTCGCTGCTGCTGAGCCACACCCGACGCAATCTTACGGGACGGATAGAAGTCTTCAGGTACCTGCTGAGTCTCTTTGATCTCCCACACAGGGTCTGCCGAGCCACCAGGCGTCGTAAAAGCCTGGTACGCACCGCGCGTTGTTGAGTAGGATACCATACCATCCACCTGACGGACTCCACTGCTCGTGTCGATCGTCTCAGTGTGGTGCTTCATAGCAAAGTGCAAGAGGCCACAGGAGCAGTCTCCTGTGGTCTTCCACTTGAAGGCATATGAGCTATCGTCATGGAGGTCAACACTGGCTGCTTGCACGTTGCACGATTTGTGTTGATCCAATGTGCTTAACCAGGAAGCTTCGAGGACAAGGGCTACGCGCAGAATGCCGTCAAAGACACCAGTGCTCTTGAGAGCGGTGTTGCCATCGGCAGTGAAAGTGATATCCTTCTCACTGCTACCATCGCTTGAGAGCGCGTAGACTACCCATTTCTGACCAGAATTGTAGACGATTTCAAACTTAGAGCCATGAAATTGACCTCCGAGGGGCTGACCATTAACGCTGGAGACCACCGCACTTGACTCCAGTCGCGGAGTGAGACCCGAGTACTTCATAGAAGTGTAAACCATGCCCGACACAAGATCCGACACCATGGTGCCACTTGACGAACCTGCAGTGAACTCACCGTCACTCCTTGGTCGGCCCAGTCAACGACTTGGAAGTTGGGTTTCTGCGACACAATCTCCTGAGCGGAAAACAGGAATTCGCGAACCATGCCGTGCGCATAGTACTTGACAGCACCGTTGTTACCGGAACTACCACCGCTAAAGCGACTGCGATACGGATAGCTCACCGACATGCCGAATGGCGCCTTGTCGACAACCATTTGCAGTGAATACGGATTGGACCAAATGGGCTGGATGAATGCATTTGAGTCATGGGCGATGATATTGCCCCACCAGTTATTCGTTGGAATGGCACGATTCTTGGTCACAGAGGAATCGAGGTACTTCGGTGGACAAAAGCCCATCATAGCGTCCGTGTGCTCCACGAGATAGCTCGGTGGTTCCATAGCATGAAAACCGTCACCGACATCAGGATCCACGGGAGCTACTGAGGTCGAAGAACCCGTACCTGAAGCTGCAGGAACAGTGCCGTTCTGATCAGGTGCAAATGTGGGCGCCACCACAGGCGAGTCGTCACTGAAGCTGGAACTGCCATTCTTGTCGAAATCTCGACCGGAAGCTTCAGCAAACTGCAGGTATTGGAGAATTACTCCAAGCCCAATCAAACTTGACACGGAGATTTTCATCGCTCTCCAAAAGAGGTGGCAGGTATCGGTTGTTGGTCTTCTTGGTTGGGTGCAAGGCGTCGAAATGACAAGTGAGCTTCAATGAGCTCGTGATCGCCGCTTGCATCGAAATCAACTAAGAGATACAAGGCAAGCAGTGATCCTACGCCAATGTAAGCCTGTGCGACGATCGATGTGAAGCTGGAAACGTCATGCGACTGACGTGAACTTAGTACGAGCCGAGCCGAGGCAACGCAAAGTCGAAGCTGAAGTTGAGGTCGCTGTTATCTGACACCCGCATGACTTGTACACTCTGATTTTGGTCGATTTGACTCAGATCCAGCTATTAAACAGAACATCAGGTTAATCAACGACATTCAAGTCAATGGCACACTGATTGAAATTGTACAATAGCAACCATCGTCTGATTATCGCAGTCTGCTATTGAACACAAGATAAGGGTACTGTATCAGTGGACTGACACCACACTATTCAGCTACTAAAGTGCTAATATCGTACCTTTGCCCGTGCCTTCGCCTGCAAGTGATCACATTAGACCCAGGCGTACTTTTCATTTTGGACCAGTAGGGAAGAGATTCCGTTCCATCGTTCCTTTGCGGAACACCATGGCACTCGACAGCGACAGCTTACGGTCATCAACTTCAATTGCAAGGAGACCACGAACGTCGTCGCGCACCAAGCCAGACGGCGGGTCCCAGATCACAACCTCGTCAGCTTGAACTTGCGCGCTTCTTGCATCGCCGCATCCAGCAACGCACGCGTAGTCGCAGCAACATTGTCACCGGAATCTGGGAATCGAGCACGACTCACATACAGCGTCGATTCCTTCAAGTTGTGCCACCAGATGACGAAAGCGTTGCCATTAACTTTGACACACACAACATGATGGCAGCTCGTCGAATCCCGCCACCCGGGCATAGTGCGTGCCGTTGATAAATTGCCACTCGATCGAGTCAGTGTTGGCAAGATCAAGAACGCTTCACGACCTTGAAACTTGTCACTTGACAGTTCGTCCACCAGCGAGCATTGTCGGCCTCCAGGAACTTGGCGAGCTTCTCATCGAGAACATCGTCTCCATCTCAACGACAAGTTCACTAGCATTGGGCATTGCGAGGGTGGTCAACCTCCACTGTAGCCATCTTGGACGGATGGCACTTCCATCCAAGCTTGTCGTAGAACGTGGCCCCACATCCGAGTACAACACCGAGATCAGAGGCTTCGGTAGATTCTCCAATTCCTTAGTCACTTCCGTCAGGAAGAACCCGGCCAGTCCACGTTTGCGGAATTCCGGGAGTGTGTAGACTGAGCTGATTTCGTACGAGTAGCCGCGCTCGATTCCCCGTTGCTATGACGATAGACACAGTCGAAGCGCATAGTTTTGCAATGGCAATAGAGTAGATCTCGACCTGCTACGAGACCCGCATCACTCGTGGATGAATCCTTCTCCTTTCGGTCGACAAGAGCCCAGAAGAGTGCTCCCTCTTGGGAGAATGGAGAGAGACGCTGCGCTTCGTCCTTCTGCTGCCATTGCTCGACAGTTAACAGTGGAGCTCCCCAGTGCTCGTGGTCGTCGGTCTTGCATTGCACCTTGAGCACCTCTTGCGTCAATTGCACTAGGCGGAACTTCTCCATCGTAGAAATGAAGGCATTAATGATTTGACACATTGACAAAAGCGTAGCATCAACTTCATGATTACCATTCATGGCACTTAAACAAAAGTAAAACCATTTTTCCTAGTTAACACCAGAAGTAAGTGCTATCACATAGTTTTCTCCTTTTTAACTCGAATTACTGGAGAAGTTCATTGTGGCCTAA
>VOQZ01001121.1:0-36327 GCA_008079305.1 Phytophthora palmivora | reverse complement strand
TGGCCCGAGGAGCGCTTGAGCTTGTAAGTTGCTGGATTTGAACAGTTTGAGCGAAGAGATGACTCATCTGTGTTTTTTGTTCCTGCGTCGTTTGCAGCGTATGCCACAGGAGGTGCGCCACATTTCTGGCGTCATGGTTGCTTGCGCCGAAGATGTTTGCGCTGATGCGCTCTGCGTTACTGACCCTTGTGGGCCTTGTGCAGGCGCTTGCGGGGTCGTGGTTGGGCGTTTGTATCTGGAAGCACGTCCCATCGTGTCCCAGCGGAATTTGTGCGTGGGCGCTGGTGTGGGAGGTCGTCGGGTGTGTCTGAATCCGTTGCTGGCGGCATCGTTCGCTCACTAATACTTAATTAACTGTCACGAACTCTGCTGAGTTCGAGCTCGAGTAATTCTGAAGTGGTCAATTTAAGAATGAATTCTTGCGTTGCGTAGGCTTAGATGCAAGCTAGCTAGTGACCTACTTGTGGACATGAATTGTGGATGTGGCTGATAGCTGCATGCAGTCGTGTGACTCAGAAAGGAGACAGTTTTATTAGGTTGCTAAATGGGGAGTTGCATAAAAGCAGATAAAACGCGTTTAAATGAATTGTTTAGTCAGACCACTTTTTTCGTGTAACCAAACAATTTCCATTCAATCGTGGTGATTAAACTTTTTATGTGGGTTAAAACGGTAAAACATAACGTAACCTGACAGATCACTGTCGCAAAGACGGTTAAATGTGCTTTACATTATCCGCTTTACCCTGTGGGTATCTGTTTGCGACCTCATCGTTGCCATTTCGAAACGCGTTCAGAGCCCTAGTCGATGCATCCGTCACATTGATATCACCTTCGTGAATGAATTCGATTATGGGACGAAAATTTGCGTCGTCATCAGTCCGGTGTAATCAGGTGGACATGGGGTCATTCCTCCACTTGAATGGAGCGCTCGTTCGCTTGACGCTGACCGCACGAAATCACCTCCCAACGCAGTTCCGGAGCAGTAGTTAATAACTACTGGTAATGCGAGCACAATGCACATGTATCCATCCGTCACGTACCCAAACAATTATACTTGCGTTCACTATGCCCCTTTGGGTCGGAACAACAGACGGACTGTCGAGTGATCGCATTCTCGTTTTCACGCTGACTTTGTGACTATCTTCCGACCTTCACGCACTTGCTCGAACGAGTGACAACCGTCCAGAGCTGAGCCTTCCAGGACGTTCATAGCGATATCAAGACATGTCGGACCTCGCTGCCAAACGCGCCCCACCGATCCGAGCGCACTCGGACTCGTCCGACTCGTCTCAGCGACGGCACACCCGTCCCGGCAGCGCGCGTCTGTCCTCCAAGCCCTCGCCGTTCCATAACCTACTCACAGCTCGTCAAAGACGACGCACATTCAGTGGTACATCGGGCGAGTTTAATGAGCTGCTCAACCTGGAGAGCAGCACGTCCAAGTCAGTCGAGGTCTTTCGTGGTGAGGCCAGAGGAATCCTACACGGCATCTTCTTCGTGCTGCTACTACGTTTCGTGCTGGCGCTCGTGATCACAGTCGGTACACTCGGAGTTGTTGCTGTGCTGATCCTCATGGTCAAGAATCCCAATGTGTCACTCACGAGCTACGTGCTCTTCTACTCCTAGAAATTTGGTTTCTGTAGTTCGTCAACACGTAGTTAACGAGTGTATTTATTTGGGAGCCGCTTCAGGACGACTGTGCCAGGTTGTGAAACGCAGTGTTGTTTGAGACGAGTGTTAAGAACTACCCAGAACTGGATCTTCATCTCCCCAGCAACCAGTCAACCAATTCTAACGACGATTTTCAGCAGTTTTTATCTATGTGACGCCAATTTATCTATGCCACATAGGTGTGCCGAGCGCAGCTACAGCTTGGACGCCATGACAACTACCTTTGCCACAACGACCGTGATGTCGTCAGGCTTAAGGTTATGGCGGAGCGAGGCTAACACGATGTTCTCAGCTGCTTTGTCCGGGTTCTCTGCAATAACGTCCACGAAGGACGCCAGCTCGCCCGACCAGTACCGTCTCCAGGAGAGTACAGGCTGAGAAAACAAAGCACATAACGTCAGTGATTGTAGCTCAAATGCTCTATAGCTGCACGATTGAATGCCCTACCGGGAAATGCGAGGGCGCCTTCTGGAGGTCTGGGGCAAAGTTATCCCACACACCATCAGTGGCTAGCACCACTAGGTCTCCGTCTTGCACATCGATTTCGCCTGAGTCCGCCTACAACAACAACCGTCAGTACACAAAATTGCCCACTGCAAACATAAAGCAAGCTTACATCATCGGGGTGGTTTTCAATTGCACCGTATTGCTTAAACCGCAGTGGAATCTTGGCCAGTTGATACGGTGCCCGTCCATAATACTGTCACAACACCAATTAGTCCCTCCACAGACAATTTACTTCTCCAATCTACACGAACCTGAAATTTACTGCGGAAGATAATTTCACCATTGCGGATCACCACAAATCCCGAGTCGCCGAGGTTCGAGTACTCGAGCACTGGCTTCCCTTCGACCGACTGCTTCAGTCTCACAATGCACGCAGTCGTGCTACCTGCCTCCACTTCATCATCGAGCAATGCCTGATTGTATCCATGAGCCAGTACCTGCTGCGTAGTGGCACTCTCATTGTTGGCTGTCTGATGCTGAACAAATACCGCCGCATTGCGCATGAGCGAGCGCGAGATCTTGCCTGGGTCCACGCCATTCTCGTTCCAGCCGCCGACACCATCAGCCACACCCACCACATCAGGCGTAAGGAAGAACGAGTCTTCTCCACACGTGGCTGGATTGGCTCCAATGCCGCTGTTGTCCTTGCCAAGTGCACAGCGTTTGCCCTTGCACGCAGCCTTGGCATCCAGGAAGAAGGAGGCAGCGCCAGTCACGCGACTATTGCCATCTGGTTTACCTGCTGATGAGCGGAAGTGGAAGGCGCGGCGATGCTGCGTCATGGACGAGCGGCGCAACGACCGCTGGACCGAAGTGCGTCCCATTCGATGCAGCATCATGGATGTCCGTTGTGTAGGGCTAATAATTGTATTGGATTTTCGACCAATGATGATGGGAGGAGGATGTGATTGGACATTAATTAGACTCGACGGCAGTGGTCACCAAAGGAAGCTCCTGACCGCAGACTCGAACACTAGAGCAACATGTCGTGGGCCAAGCACAAGAAGATCCTGGCTATGGCCAAGGGCTATCGTGGCCGTGCCAACTCGTGCTACCGTACGGCCATTAACCGCGTGGAGAAGGGTCTGCAGTACCAGTACCGTGACCGCAAGCAGAAGAAGCGCGTAAGGAGCAATTGATGAACATTTTTTAATTATTTTTTATTAATTTCTATTGCAATTGTTAGGATATGCGCTCGCTGTGGATCCAGAAGATTAATGCTGGTGCGCGTCAAGAGGGACTTTCGTACTCGAAGCTTTACGGCAAGATGAACGGCTCGGGCATTGAACTGAACCGCAAGGTGCTGGCGGACATGGCTGCTACGGAACCCTTCAGCTTCAAGTCGGTGCTGGAAGTCGTCAAGCACATGGAGGGCGTTACCAAGGCTCTGTAAATATGCTAACTGTTGAGCGTCAGGCGGTGTACTGTGAAGAGGATAGATGCCAATGCAAGACCGTCACGTGACGAAGACACTAGCACTTTTTTATTTGGTTTTGAGCTTATGTTGGTGTCTCGATTGCGTGTAGATTCAACGCTGACTGGTACGATGAGGCTTCATCTGACTCACCACTCAACTCCACTTGACCGTTTGAAGTCACGTCTTGGTGGTGGATGAGCTTACTTCAGGATTTCGGCAACCTTCTTGTCGATGGAGCGGCCCTTCTTTAGGTCCTCCTCGAGCTCAATGAGCTTCCAGATGCCGTCGATCATAGTCTGCACCAGCTCTACTTCAGAGTAGCCGATACGAGCCTTGTTAGAGACGTCATAGACTCCACCAGGGCCAGGAGGAGAGTGTTCACCCTTTGAGCCACGTGCCTGGAGGCCCAGTGCGGAGCACAGGTTGTAGAAGCGTTCCGATTCCTTTGAGAGTTGCGGAAACTTGATCATGACACTAGCGCGCAGACCCGTACCGAGGTTGGACGGGCACGTGCACACGAAGCCCAAGTGGTTGTCGTACATGTACTCGCGACCCTCCCCCTTCACAACCTTCTCCACATCCGACACACCACGACTGAAGCGATCGAACACTTCCTGGATGTTGCCGCCGTTCTGCATGGCGATCACTCTCATGTGGTCTTCCTCGTTCACCCAGACCAAGAAGGTCTTGTTGTTGTTGTGGAAGATGCCACGTCCATCAGGCCAGTCACGTGCAGCACCAGCATTGGTAAGCAAAGTGCCGCCACCCGGCTTCTGGAACAAGAAGTGGTCGTCGATGAGTTGTTGCTCCTCTTCCTTGGTCATCTTGCTCAGTGGGTAGTACTTGCCAGCTAGGTCTCTGGTGAGGTTGCTCAGTGCCTTGGACAGCACGCGCTCGACTTCACGACGTTCACCACGCGACGTTCCAGGCGGCAAGGCCAGACCACGGACACTACGGCCAGCACGAATGCGTGTCGAAATGACGTAGCTGTCAGGAATCTTGCCATTGCGGATCTTGGACGGATCAATGTCCGTCTTGTGGGTGTCCGTGGGCTTGTATCCGTGCCAGCCCTCAATGACGGGGTCCATGAGCTCCTTAAAGGTCTGGTACGACTCTTCGTC
The DNA here is from genome assembly GCA_008079305.1 of Phytophthora palmivora. NCBI lineage: Eukaryota > Oomycota > Peronosporomycetes > Peronosporales > Peronosporaceae > Phytophthora > Phytophthora palmivora. The sequence continues at coordinate 31,611 of VOQZ01001121.1, read as the reverse complement.
GCCAGCCACGACACCCACGCCGAGGTGGGGCGTGTCGATGCCCGTTTGAATAGCTTGATCAATGGTATAACCACCGGCTGTCTTGCGGTCCTTGAGCTTGTCATAGATACTGGGCGTCAGGTGCTTGGCCATGAGACTCTTGTGCTTGGGAGTGAGCACGGGGTAGTTGTTGTACTTGGCCTTGGGGGTAGCTGCGCCGTCACCAATGCCCAAGTCCCGCTCGATGTTCTTGAGTCGACTCGAGATGTCCAGCAGCACCTCAGACGTCGAGTTGGAGCTCTCAGCAGGCTTGGTTTGCGTAGATGCAGCCAGACCAAGCGTCACGGCGCCGGCCCCCGCGATGTAGCGGGCGTTGGTCTTGAGCATGCGGCCTGCAGAAGCACCTGTCAACGACTAGCTCAGCTCCATTGAGAGCATTTATCTTCACGTACTCAACATGTTGCTTGCGAGGTGCTTAGTTCCGAGTGGCTTGGGCAGTGGCCGGTCAGTTGGAAAGTGTCAGGGGGCTTAGCAATGTGCGGCGCACAACTGCTGCAGGAAGATCTGGTGGTGACGGTTAAAGATACGCGAGGGTTCAATAGTAAAAGCAAGTGTAGCGTACACAGGTGGTACACAACTTCAAGGTGCAGCCCTTGCGTCAGAACTGCCTTGTCATGCTTTGCAGACTCAATTCATCAATGCATGACATGGGAAACCATCGTACAGGCCAATGACATGAAGTAGATGAGAGTTGAGGGCAGCGACTTGTACTCAAATAAGTATGTTTTGCGTCGACGTGAGTCGCAACTTACCACGACCGTCACATCTACACGATGTTTTCTTGCTCTCCTCAAAGTCGAAGTCGCAAGCCCTCTTCAAAGCGTGCGGTCTGGATCAGACCACATCTTCTCTACCTAAAGGCGCAGCAGTCAGCGCTTATGCGCCACCCTTGCCACGGAAAGCGCGCACACCACGGCCCATGCCGCTGGGGCCTCCTCGGCCTCCGCCCATCATGCCACGCATACCCTGACCGCCCATGGCAGCGCTCATAGGTGCACCACCAGCAGGACCACCAGCCTGTGGCTGCTCCGACTTGGGGTTGCGCACGGTCTCGTCCACGGATAGGATAAGGCAGGCGGCCTCCGTTGCTGCCGCGATCGAGTTGATCTTGTTGGCGGCAGGTTCCCATACGTGCGACTCGTATGTGTCACAGATGCCACCAGTGGTGATGTCGACGCCAAACCACTTGCCTTCCTCGGGGTCCTTGAAGTGCTTCTGGCGCAGGCGGTTGAGAATGTCAGTCGCATCGTGACCAGCGTTCTCAGCGATCTGACGGGGAATGATCTCGAAAGCCTTGGCGTAGGCGTTCACCAGTAGCTGTGACTTGCCCTCGATGGTACGCGCATACTGGCGCAGGTGACGAGAGACTTCCATCTCAATGGCACCACCACCAGCAACCACCGTGGATGATGCCACGGCACGCTTCACAACCATGAGCGCGTCGTGCACAGACCGGTGAGCCTCCTCGATGAACTGCTCAGCCCCACCACGCAGCACGATCGTAGAGCTCTTGGCCTCCGCGCACTCCATAAAGATGTTGTACCGCTCATTGCCGACCTGGCGCTCCTCGAAGCGGCCACACGAACCGAGCACAGATGGGTTCATGTCATGCACGGAAGTCTGAACCACACCTCCGGTGGCACGCTGTGTGCGTTCCATATCGTCTTGGGCGACACGGCCAGCGCAGAAGAGGCCACGGTCAGCGAAGTACTGTGTAGCGAGGTCACCCACAGGCAACTTGGACAGGATAATCTGGGCGCCACTCTTCACACACAGCTCCAGCTTCTCATAGATAATGTTCCACTCGGCGTCCACGATGGATTGGTATTTGGTGGGGTCATCCAGACGCACCTCAGCGTTCTCCTTCTCGGACTTGAGCTCCAGCTCGACATTCAACAACAAGATCTTTGGGTTCACGAAAGTCTTGGGCTGCTGCTCAAAACCAGCGTACGAGAACGTCTTCTTGAACGCGACGCCCTTCACCAAGAACGAGTCCGTGACCGATCCACCAGGCACCTTCTTGACACCAACCATGCTGATATCCAGCCCTTCATCCAGACTCAGCACAGCGTCCACAATCTACAAACAAATAACACATTCATCAATAATAATCCTCTCTCTCCAACAAAAAGCCACTTTACCATAGGGGAGAAGAACTGTTTATGACGAGAAATGAGCTTCGAATTGAGTGCAGTGCCACTAACACGCTCCAGCATCTGGCGACGTCCAACTTCATCCGAGTCGGCCACACGGATCTCAATCTCCTTGATCTTCTGCACAGCAAGTTGTCCAGCCTTTCGGAAGCTCTTAATGATCATTTGTGGATGCATGTTCTCCTCCACAAAGGGCTTTGCTTGGCGCATAAACTCTGCACCAAGCAGCACGACGGACGTGGTGCCGTCACCCACTTCTGCGTCCTGGGAGAGCGAAATGTCCACGAGCGTCTTGGCTGCAGGATGCACCACGTCCAGTAGGTTCATGATGGTCGCTCCGTCATTGGAGATGGTGGTCTTGCCGCCTGTGTGGATGAGTTTGTCCATGCCACGCGGTCCGAGCGTCGTGCGAACGGCTTCCATGACCGCCTGACAGGCGTTGATGTTGCTGATGAGCTGCGCTTTTCCCTGACTCGTGTCCGTGCCTTCCTTCAGCAGGATAATCTGTGGCTGCTGCTTGGACATTGGTCTATTAGACACGAGAGAGGGAGGATCAAGTTCACGTACGTACCATCATGCCGTTCATACTGGACTTGGACTGCGGGGGCTCTCTGACCAAGGAAGATTTGGTCGCCACAGGAATCTTACACTAGATTGGCTAGTGCCACACACAACCACACAATTCAGAACTAAAGGAGCTAGAGACTTATTAAGTACGAATGCACATGAAGGGACACAAGTTGAAGTGAAAGTGAATGTATTGATGATCTTGAAGAAAAGGTGAAAAGTGACTCTAGATCAGAATGATGGCACTTGCTGGGTCTTACCGATGGACTCAGTGCTGCCTTTGCTTGCTTACTCGGCGAAGCTGGCGGCCATGTATAGCGCCCACGAGCGCGAGAGTCCGTCGTCCATCTTGGCCTTCTGAAGCACGCCCAGCGCGCGCTGCTTGTCCACCATGGCGAAGTTTGCATAGAGCAGGGAAAGCCACGCGTTGCCCGTGTCCTCGCGCGTGACGATGGTCTCCTTGCCCAGCACTTGGTCCCACTCCTCCTTCACGAACTGCTTGGTGCGGACGAACTCGGTCACAGCTGACACAGGGATCATCTGAATGCCGTGGATACAGTACTTCTCAGCACTGAACCACGTCGCGTAATCCACTTTATTGTCGAAGAAGATACCTGTGACCTTGTTGGGACGGAAATTGGCAGGGTGGATCTGGTTCGCGTCTTCGATGAGGAAGTACGTCTTGATGGCGTGCGCGTTGACGCGTGTCATGAGCTTTCCGACTGCCTCCATGGCTGCGTTGTGTGTGGCCTTGCCGTACATGTACATACCGAAAGCGAAGTTGACATCCTCAGACGTACTCTCCTGATCCTTGCCATCAGCGAACGGAGTGACGCCATGGGAGTACGAGTGGCCGCGGAACCAGTCAAATGAGCGGAATCGCGTGAAGAACTTGTCGTTCGGGTCATAATTGGCGACGTCACGCACAAGAAGGTTGACCATGGTGTTGAGCTTGGCAAGATCATTCCAACTTGGGTCCAGGCGGTTGATGATGGCCGCTGTGTGCACCCAGTAGCCGTAGTGGAAGTGGTGGTCGTTGTACATGGTGTTGCCGAAGTCGGAGTTCAAATCCTTGGTCTTGAAACCCTGCGAGCTCACGATTCCACCGTAAATCTTGTCGTATTGGAGTTTGTGGGTCCAGCTGTTAGTCACAAACGGCGCCATCACACCACGCAGCTTGCTCAGGCACGTGTTCAGCAGACTCTTGTCACCGCCCACGACAGCGGCATCATTTGCAATAAGACAGAGAGAGGCGTATTTTTGCGCAGCCTTGCCGTTGAAGTAGTAGCTGCCATCAAGAGGAATGGACCACACGGAATTGATGTCTTCACGAAGGTGGTCAACGATTCGCTGCTGCTGAGCCACACCCGACGCAATCTTACGGGACGGATAGAAGTCTTCAGGTACCTGCTGAGTCTCTTTGATCTCCCACACAGGGTCTGCCGAGCCACCAGGCGTCGTAAAAGCCTGGTACGCACCGCGCGTTGTTGAGTAGGATACCATACCATCCACCTGACGGACTCCACTGCTCGTGTCGATCGTCTCAGTGTGGTGCTTCATAGCAAAGTGCAAGAGGCCACAGGAGCAGTCTCCTGTGGTCTTCCACTTGAAGGCATATGAGCTATCGTCATGGAGGTCAACACTGGCTGCTTGCACGTTGCACGATTTGTGTTGATCCAATGTGCTTAACCAGGAAGCTTCGAGGACAAGGCTACGCGCAGAATGCCGTCAAAGACACCAGTGCTCTTGAGAGCGGTGTTGCCATCGGCAGTGAAAGTGATATCCTTCTCACTGCTACCATCGCTTGAGAGCGCGTAGACTACCCATTTCTGACCAGAATTGTAGACGATTTCAAACTTAGAGCCATGAAATTGACCTCCGAGGGGCTGACCATTAACGCTGGAGACCACCGCACTTGACTCCAGTCGCGGAGTGAGACCCGAGTACTTCATAGAAGTGTAAACCATGCCCGACACAAGATCCGACACCATGGTGCCACTTGACGAACCTGCAGTGAACTTCACCGTCACTCCTTGGTCGGCCCAGTCAACGACTTGGAAGTTGGGTTTCTGCGACACAATCTCCTGAGCGGAAAACAGGAATTCGCGAACCATGCCGTGCGCATAGTACTTGACAGCACCGTTGTTACCGGAACTACCACCGCTAAAGCGACTGCGATACGGATAGCTCACCGACATGCCGAATGGCGCCTTGTCGACAACCATTTGCAGTGAATACGGATTGGACCAAATGGGCTGGATGAATGCATTTGAGTCATGGGCGATGATGTTGCCCCACCAGTTATTCGTTGGAATGGCACGGTTCTTGGTCACAGAGGAATCGAGGTACTTCGGTGGACAAAAGCCCATCATAGCGTCCGTGTGCTCCACGAGATAGCTCGGTGGTTCCATAGCATGAAAACCGTCACCGACATCAGGATCCACGGGAGCTACTGAGGTCGAAGAACCCGTACCTGAAGCTGCAGGAACAGTGCCATTCTGATCAGGTGCAAATGTGGGCGCCACCACAGGCGAGTCGTCACTGAAGCTGGAACTGCCATTCTTGTCGAAATCTCGACCGGAAGCTTCAGCAAACTGCAGGTATTGGAGAATTACTCCAAGCCCAATCAAACTTGACACGGAGATTTTCATCGCTCTCCAAAAGAGGTGGCAGGTATCGGTTGTTGGTCTTCTTGGTTGGGTGCAAGGCGTCGAAATGACAAGTGAGCTTCAATGAGCTCGTGATCGCCGCTTGCATCGAAATCAACTAAGAGATACAAGACAAGCAGTGATCCTACGCCAATGTAAGCCTGTGCGACGATCGATGTGAAGCTGGAAACGTCATGCGACTGACGTGAACTTAGTACGATCCGAGCCGAGGCAACGCAAAGTCGAAGCTGAAGTTGAGGTCGCTATTATCTGACACCACGCATGACTTGTACACTCTGATTTTGGTCGATTTGACTCAGATCCAGCTATTAAACAGAACACAGGTTAATCAACGGCATTCAAGTCAATGGCACACTGATTGAAATTGTACAATAGCAACAATCGTCTGATTATCGCAGTCTGCTATTGAACACAAGATAAGGGTACTGTATCAGTGGACTGACACCACACTATTCAGCTACTAAAGTGCTAATATCGTACCTTTGCCCGTGCCTTCGCCTGCAAGTGATCACATTAGACCCAGGCGTACTTTTCATTATTGGACCAGTAGGGAAGAGATTCCGTTCCATCAGTTCCTTTGCGGAAGACCATGGCACTCGACAGCGACAGCTTACGGTCATCAACTTCAATTGCAAGGAGACCACGAACGTCGTCGCGCACCAAGCCAGACGGCGGGTCCCAGATCACAACCTTCGTCAGCTTGAACTTGCGCGCTTCTTGCATCGCCGCATCCAGCAACGCACGCGTAGTCGCAGCAACATTGTCACCGGAATCTGGGAATCGAGCACGACTCACATACAGCGTCGATTCCTTCAAGTTGTGCCACCAGATGACGAAAGCGTTGCCATTAACTTTGACACCACAACATGATGGCAGCTCGTCGAATCCCGCCACCCGGGCATAGTGCGTGCCGTTGATAAATTGCCACTCGATCGAGTCACGTGTTGGCAAGATCAAGAACGCTTCACGACCTTGAAACTTGTCACTTGACAGTTCGTCCACCAACCGAGCATTGTCGGCCTCCAGGAACTTGGCGAGCTTCTCATCGAGAAACATCGTCTCCATCTCAACGACAAGTTCACTAGCATTGGCATTGCGAGGGTGGTCAACCTCCACTGTAGCCATCTTGGACGGATGGCACTTCCATCCAAGCTTGTCGTAGAACGTTGGCCCCACATCCGAGTACAACACCGAGATCAGAGGCTTCGGTAGATTCTCCAATTCCTTAGTCACTTCCGTCAGGAAGAACCCGGCCAGTCCACGTTTGCGGAATTCCGGGAGTGTGTAGACTGAGCTGATTTCGTACGAGTAGCCGCGCTCGATGTCCCCGTTGCTATGACGATAGACACAGTCGAAGCGCATAGTTTTGCAATGGCAATAGAGTAGATCTCGACCTGCTACGAGACCCGCATCACTCGTGGATGAATCCTTCTCCTTTCGGTCGACAAGAGCCCAGAAGAGTGCTCCCTCTTGGGAGAATGGAGAGAGACGCTGCGCTTCGTCCTTCTGCTGCCATTGCTCGACAGTTAACAGTGGAGCTCCCCAGTGCTCGTGGTCGTCGGTCTTGCATTGCACCTTGAGCACCTCTTGCGTCAATTGCACTAGGCGGAACTTCTCCATCGTAGAAATGAAGGCATTAATGATTTGACATCATTTTGACAGAAAGCGTAGCATCAACTTCATGATTACCATTCATGGCACTTAAACAAAAGGTAAAACCATTTTTTCCTAGTTAACACCAGAAGTCATAAGTGCTATCACATAGTTTTCTCCTTTTTAACTCGAATTACTGGAGAAGTTCATTGTGGCCTAAACCCATGCGTATTTTTCATTCGCGAGCCAGTGAGGTAGAGATGTTGTGGAATCTTCATCTTCGTGATGAAACACCATGGCACTCGACAAGGAATCCTCCCTCTCGACAAACTCAAGTTCGAGTTTGTTACGTACATCAGCATGCTGCAACGCAGCCGGTGGGTCCCAGATAGCAACCTTCTTCAACTTAAACTTGCGAGCTTCTTCCAATGCTTCGTTCAGCAGCAGACACGTGATCTCAGCATCATTTTCCGGGAATCGAGCGCGAACCACATACAGCGTCGACGCCTTCAAATTGTGGCACCAAATGATAAAAGCGTCCTTGTCGACCTTCACACCGCAGCGAGATGGAAGCTCGTCGTACTCTCGAACCTGAGCGAAATACACTCCAATGCAAAACTGCCACTCGATAGAATCGCGAGTCGGCAACACGACAAACACTTCGCGTCCTGCGTATTTCTCACTCGACATCTCATCCACCAACCTCTCATTATCAACCTGAAGAAACTCGTCCAGCTTTTCATCCAGAGTCAGCGACACCAACTCTGCACTGGTATCAATACCAACCTTGGCATTCTTCACGTGTGCTGCATCCAACGTAGCCATTTTAGACGGATGCAACTTCCACCCAAGGCTATCATAGTACGTCGGTCCAATGTCCGAGTAGAGCACAGACACCAGTGCTCCTGGTAGTTTCTCCAATTGCGTAGCTACTTGAGTCATGAAATATTTCGCGAGGCCTCGTTTGCGATGTTCCGGTAGTGTAAACACCGATCCAATGTGGTGCGAATAGCCCCGTTCAATTTCCCCAGAGCTACGACGCACAACGCAGTCAAAGCGGTGACTCTCACAGTGACAATACAGCACAGATTGACCTGCCACCACATCGTCATCAGCAGAGTTCCCATTGTCCTCGACAAGTGCCCAGAAAATAGACCCTCGCTGCGAAAACGGAGTCTCGCGTTGCAATTCTTCTTTGCGTTGGTATTGCGTCAAATTCAGTGGCACCCCCCACTCCTCGAAGTCGTCGACTTTGCATTGAATCTTGAGCGATTCCTGCGTCAGCTTTACCACTTGGAACGTCCCCATCGTCATATGATCTGATCCTCAGATAAGTGCGATACAGAATGGACGGTGATGAAGCACCGACGTTTGTAGGCGATGGGAACTACGTTGGTGATGGCGGTGAATTGCTACAACGTCTATGGTACCACTGGAGAATTGATTTTGGCTAGAATTGATTGTGTGCTAATTCGTGGTGGCGATGTAGGGAATTGGCAACGTGGAAGATGATCCGCAATTGTCCTGGTCGGTACATTATCAAGCACAAGAAGCACATCCATTTCTCATCGACGGAGTGCCAGTGACGTCCATTGATACTGGAGATTTTGTCCGTAAAGCACTTGCTACTTCTGGTGAAGTGCCGACTTTCATCGTGCACGACTTGGAGAGTCCACGTTGCATCGATCGTGTCAAAGTTGTGGTGTTTGGTACTGAAGGTTGTGGAGGAGGTGTCATTACCTACTGCAAACAACAAGACGGAGAGGTTATCTACGTGCACACACTTAACACGGCTTCTGGGTTGCGTAGGAAACTTGGAGGATTGCAGATTGACCATGTTCTGAAGATGACGGACAACTGAGATTGAAACAAAAGTTTAGTCTTATCGCTGGCGGCGGAATTCAGCAAGAGTTTGTTGGAATGTTTGCATAGATTGCTGAGCGTTGAGTGCTGCTTGGTGATCTCGATAACTTGCTAGCTCGGCCATTTTACGTGATCGATCAGCCGTCCACTTCTTGTAAAGGATACTTTGAGCTTCGCGAGCCGGTCGGGGGTACGCAGCAAGTGGTTGAGGAGTACCAGTGAATGAATTTTGTGCGGTTAAATAGGAAGTATTTGATGGTCCAAGCTGGGGTGACTGGGCTGAATTGTATGAAGTTGTTTTCTCAGCACGAGCGATCAACTCGTTTACTAATGCTGTCGAGTCGAAGATCGACGGTTCTTGGTTCGACTCCATGTCGTCATTGTCATTGAAGGATGCTGCTGCTATTGGATCGAGCAACTCCTTTAGTTTGGTTCTGGATTCCTTCATCGCTGCATCCATTTCTGCCGACCTCACTGCTAGTTGTTGTTGCAACTGTCGCAACTCTTCCTCTTCTTCCGCTAAAGTTTTGCCACTCGAGCTACAAATCTCCATTTCGTGTAAAGCAGCCCTGATAGGGAAAACCACTTGAGTGAAGGTGCAGTGGAGAGCTGTGATAGAACATACCTTGTAGTTGCAATTTGCTCTTGTATGTCGTGTGCCATTCGCTGCTTCACAGCTTCTAGTGCAGCGACATTGGATGATCTTGATGAAATAACAGGGGTGTCAGACAGAACTTTGGTTGGTGGCACTGAACCCTCCACTTGGTTTTCGTTAGTGGAGCGCTCAGATAACTTGGTAAAGAGCTTCGTGGTGTGCGGTAGGTCTTCATTTACGCGCACACTTGCAGGCCTCTGATCACTATCTGCTGATGAAGAAGTGTGGCGAACCTGGCAGCTTAAATCCTTGTCGAACTCACCCTGCTTGTATTTTCAGCCCGCATCTGGGCCTCAGCGGCGGCATGTTCCATCTTGTCGTATCCTGCCTGGAGTTTAACTAGCGCTATTTCTTTGGCGTGGAGTTGGTTTTCGCTGGCAACTAGTTTTTCTTCAAGTACACTCTTTTGTCTGTGCATGGAAAATGTGCTGTCATTTCAACAACTGTCTGATGTGGCAAGACAAGCTTACCTCTGAATGTCCGCCGCGTTTGCAACGTGACATGCCAACTCGTTTCGGCACTTTCGGAGATCTGTTCGAAGCTCAGCACAAAGTCGTTCTGTTTCCGTACGCCCAACACGCAGTGTTGTAATCTCTTCTTCCAACTGCAAGAAGCCGCATCTTGTTAGAATGAACAAGAGAAACATCATAGGGAGGCATGTTCGTACTACCTCGACACGTTCTTTTTCATACTGCGTCTTGTGCAACCGGAGTAGCTCTTGACCAGCCCGTACTTCGACTTCCAGTATTTTCACCTGAGTCTTCGACTGTGCTTCGAGGAAATCGAGAAATTCCGCGCTCGTTGTTCCGTTGATGGGCTTATCAGATACTTCTCCACTACTAGCACCAGCTAAAACCAGACATTCAGCCACCATATCCAGAATTTGCTTGTGTAGCTGTAGTACCGAGCGCTCAAACTCGTTCGATAATTTCTTGGAGGATAAAGCTGCTGTGGATGTACTTAGGACCTAATTTTTTCAAGGAGAAATACACACACGGTCAGCTCCAACAACTCCCAGCATTAGACATTGATGGGAACATTACTTTCTCCATATCATGAAGTTTACTTTGCAGTGCTTTAATCGAGGCAGTGTCGTCAGTTAAAATGTTTATCTTCGCGGAGTCGGAAGTTGGAATCATATTTCTCTTAGAAACCTCCACCGATTGAGATGTGGGTTCGAGCAATTCACCTTCTCCTGAAAGCGACATTTCCGTTTTGTACTTTGCCTCAGGGTTTTCAATATCGGTACTTGGTGTCGCGTGTTTATCATTGTCAGTTGGAGTCAATGGTGGGGTTTGCTGTAAATCGTCCGTGCTAACGCTTGACTTGAACACAAAATATTTCTCGAATTTATCTGCATTTGGTAAAGACTGCTCTCGTTCGAATGTAGATTCCTCCTCTGGATTCGGATCACCCGTAGAAATGTGGTTCTCATTTTGAGTAGTGACAAGTGATGGCGAATTTGAAACATTTGCTACCATCTCCGTTTTGACCCCTGCTACATTCACGTCTAAAACTTCATGCTGAAGTTTGTCGGTTTGATTGGTTTGATCGTTTGCCAGTGTTTCTCTTAGCTCAGCCTCCTGAACCTGGACTTCAAATGCACCTGAGTCACTGAGTTGGATCGAGGGATATTGCCGCGTATCCATGACCTGATCGCTAATTAGTAGCTTCTCCATTGAAGACAAATCCTCCAGCTCTTTGTTAGTGACACTCATGGCGACGATGTCCTCAACAGAACTTCCATCTTTCTCAATGATCTGGCCGTCTGCATTGTCTTGAAGATGATGTGCAGAACTTGATCGATTAGAAATAGCGTTTTCTACCTGATCATCTTCGATGTCCTCAACTATTATCGTGTCGTCAATGATCTTTTCAGAGCGATCAATAGCTTCCGTTTCCAGCTTGGAAGTTGGTAGTATTGGAGATTGGTCATTCTTGCGTTCTGGCTCCGCAATCTCGTTTGATTCACCAGTTTCAGAAGCACTTTTAACATCGCCTTGTAAACTGGGTTTCGAATGTCCGGGACTATGTGAAGAGTATTCCCGCCGTTTCTCACTTTGTCTCGGCTTACGTCGACGAACGTGGACGAATGGAATCGTAGCACGTTCTGCTTTCTCAGCCCCCGCAGCACTAACGTAGGCTATTATCGCTCTGGTGAGATAACCAAACGAAAATCGTCAGAAGCACTTTTCAGTTGCGAGGTAAATACTCAGTACCTGTTGCCTTGATCGTTGATGCCAAGGTTCTCGATCTCGCCATATTTGACAAACATTTCCTACAAAACAAGGGAAACGAGCGCTCTTAAACATTAGACGATCTACAAAATCCATCTTTGCATCGTACCTCTAACTGCTCGGAGTAAAATCTATTTCTCCGGGGTTCCAAGTAACTTGAACGAAGTGAAGTTGTTTTGGCGGCTTGCTGTCTAAGTCACCGACATAAGTAGATACGCTTTCTGGAATGGCTGGGATTTTCATTTCAGTTGCGCAGTCGTAGGGCAACGACGCAGCTTGTCGAATAAGGAATTCAGCAATGCTTTTCCGACGACGCATCATGTTCTCTAGCAACACACAATTCACTTCAGCACAATCAATTCCTCAGAGCATACATGTATACTTCCATACTGGAGTTCAAAATGGCCTTGTCCTCCGTAGGTCGAACCAACGCAATACCAATATGCAAGGCAAGTTTTGTCACGCCCATACGACTTGACCCATTGGCAGCAATCTAGAGTACAATGGTTATAGTCAATGTGCTGCCACTTGTGCTAATGCACGGATACGTACATTATTCAAATGACCTAGTAAAATTTGTAGGAATTCGCGCGTGCTCGAGGGAATTTGTTTGAAAATCTCCGTTATAGCTTGCTCTGCTTTTTCATCAACGTCACCACCAGACACAACATCCAGCAGTTCCTGGCTGATTTCGGCGGGTACCAGCGGTTCATACAATTCACTCAAAATCTACACAGATGACAAGAGTGAATACACATTGGAGCCTACCAGGTATTGCCTTTTACCTCTTTGACAACGCTAGCGATGGAATGAGGACTGTATAGCGACAAATCTGGTAGTTGTTGGCTTTTGCACAAACGAAGTAGCTCTTTGCGCTCCAGCCCCACGCCAGATTTGCTGTAGAGTCCTTCCTCTTCAGAATGATTCTGGTCAAGGAACTGAACCACACAAGTTAGTGTTGCTAGCACTTTAAGCGGAATCGATGGCATTGAGGACGCAGACGAATCGCTGGTGGCTAAACTAGTAGAACTGTTGCTGGCCTTGCGGAACGCTGCTCTTGGAGACATGAGAGCATTCACTGCCATCGTTTTGATCCATGATCGAGACTTCATCAGATCAACTGCCGACGTTTTGCGTAAAATAGGTTTCTTAGTCTTTACGGAGCATTACACGCCACAATTGATAATGCTTGTTGTCATCTTTCAGTTGCGTGTCGGTGACGAGTACGAGTTTCCATTGATTTCTTGAGCTGCGGTGCCCTGCACAATGCACTCATCGAATACACAATTGCGTTCGGCGACACGGTACACCCACGTTCCATCGACACACATCTTGATGTCCCATTCACACGCCTAAAACGAAAACAGCGTGAAGGACATTTCAAAACATTTTGCTCCAGTTGATCGTACCTGTGGATTGTCTGCTGGTATCACGACTGATCGTGTCGCCATAACTTCACAGCGAAACAATGAGATTGTCCCCAAAACAATCCAACGCATTGACACCATGCTCAGCTCTTGATTGTTGTTGACTTTTCTGAAGTCGACAACAAAATAAGACGTGATCAGGCCCGGCTGAAGTAGTATACGAATGATATTCATTGATGTCGCGTATTGATTCTCTATCTACTTGGAATCGTCCGCTGTAAGTCGACCTGCAGCGAGGAGCTCCAAATCTCCACGTAATCGTCGCACCAGCTGCACAATATCATCCTCGCTAGCATATTGTTGCTCCATCGAGTGCAGCAAGTGCTCTACATGGCTCTGGTGGTGTCTAATAGCTCCAGTCAGACTCGAAGTCCGTACAAGTGCTTGAAGCACAAGCAAGTTGCGAGTCAGGACGAGCACCTGCTGCTGAACCTCCAAAAGCTCATCCAGGAAAGAGGCGAAGATGTTCGTCTCTCCAAGTACCAGTGTCGATACACAGGCTTCCACAAGACATTGTTCCTGTTCACGAGCGTCAACCTCCTCTGGTGTCGTAGACTGTTCAGATGACAATGACGAAGAGGAGTTGGTCAAAATCTTCACGCACAAACTCACCAGCTCTCGTTCCATCTCTGTGGGAATATCCGAGCGTTGCAGGTGAATCTCAACATTGCGGGTAGTAGCAGACGATACGCACGTGCGATAAAGCAACACCAAAGTGTGCAGCTCCATCGAGTTCAATTCCTCACGAGCTTGAGTCTTCGCCAACGTCGGTGCTAGAATTTTCGGGAGTGAGTTTCCTAAGTTCATCGCAACAAAAGTGCGGCAGACGTGATCAACAAGCTGCAGTTGCTGTCGTTGCTGATGTGGAGTAGCCTCAACAGATGCGAGCGCCGTGCTGACGAGGAAACTAACGATGTGAGCGAGATCCACAACATCGCGCCGTTGGAACAATATGTCCACAAGAAAGCTTTTCGCCTCGCAATAGATACGTGGGCTTTTACAACAGCTCGCAAGAGCACGGAGTAGCAACACAGGATACCGAGGCAGGTGGTACACAAGAGCCACGAAGGCTAGCTGATCTGCCGCACCCAAGGCATCGAAACGCGTCCTCGCCAACATTCTTTGCTTCTCGTCTTCCGTCATAGAAGAAGAAGGCACCGCTGCGAGATCAAAGAAAGCTGACAAGTTTGTCAGCACACTGTCCATCTTGTCACCACTTGCATATTCCACAGGAAGTTGCTTCAGAACGGAGATCAAGGCAAGCAGACTGCGTCTGCCAAGCTCCATGTGCTGAGGATCCAGCTGACCAAGTAGGTCAGCAAGGCATACCACCCACTCCATAACCATGGGCCACGCCAGCTTCTGACTTTGCCGCTGCTGTCCACGCAACGCAATCTCCAACTGCTCAACGACGAATGCCGTACAACTACGGAAACTGACCGACTTCGGTGTGCACAACACGTAAAACTGAGTCACTGTCTCCAGTAAGAGGGTTCGTTCGGCAGCAGTCTTCGCCTCTGACACAGGGTCATTACTACGTCGCACGGCAGATGCCAAGATGAGCGCCACAACCTCCAGAAGTGGCTGAAGCACATTCTGCATACTGGCGACAGCGCGGAGCTCGGGAGTCTCCTTGTACTTTGTAAGCGTCGTAACAACGTAGGAACACACACGCTGCTCCAATGTCTCACTCGGTGGTACATCCTTGCCCGAACCACGCATCAATGCAGGAAGACGTAAGTATTCACATGCCAATTTCGCGAGTGCCGCATTCATACCATGCCACCTCGAAAGCGCACCCGAACCATCAGCAGCAGCAGCTAGGGCTGCACTAGCGCTCGGTAGCATGGGGAAACATTCAGGTGCCAGAAGTTCTTCGCGCAGCTTCAGAGCAGCCTGGAAAAACTCATCCTTCTTAGCATCGTCCGCGTCCAGATTCAGCAGCTCAGCATTGGCACCAACTACAGCAGTAGTGCATTCCACAATGTACTTCATGTGCTCCACGTGCACATCCGAGAGTGCGTCGACGCTTCCTTCAAGACACTCAAGCCACAACTCAAGCAGCGCCGGCAATAGTGCACGCACCTTCTCCTGCCACGAAGCACTCGCTTTTACTCCCGAACTGGTAGTCACAGAGGCAGCAGCAAGCATACTCGTAGTAACTAGTTGTGGCACCGGGTAAAGCAGAAGCGTCTTCGTGGTTGGGACAGACGCCGACTGCGTGCCCATAGTCACACCAATCTTGTCGTTCCGTCCCGTACTAACTGAAAGGAGCAGCTTATGCAACACTTTCAGCGCCGCGAATCGCAGCGCTAAAGCTCCAGACGGAGCCTTGACTTTTTTGCTTTTCTGCTTGGCCTTGTGACTATTTTTCTTGCGTCCTTCCGTCTTGGAACTCGAGTCAGTGCCCAACAACAAGTCGTACGTGTTCATCATCCTAATTCCCTGTGTCTGCGCAGCGCAGATCAAGTCTCTAAAGTTCTCCAACAGTCTCGCCAATGGCTCTCGCCCTGCATCTTCTCTCAGTAATTCCGGTGCTTCATCCACCAATTCCCCAATCGCTTTTAGAGCATCCTGTCGAACCCCCACTTGCAAATGGGTCAAACCACTACACAAATACGTAGCCACAAGAGTTGCAAATGGAGCCAAGACTGTCCGAAGCACTGGCAACATGGCCTTCCACGCCTGCACTGCAGCCTCTCGAACCACCGCCTCCTCGTCCAAAAGTGTGGGTAAAAAGCGTTCCAAGAGCACAGAAGCGTTGGCTCGCAGGTTGGCCGCAGTCTCCTGTGTAGCCAACTCCTTGATCCCTTGTAGTGCCCGTTGCCGCACGTGTGCATTGTAGTGACCTGCCTGTTGCAGTAGTTCCGGTAAAGCCTGACGACGATGTGTCAATTGGGCGGCGCCTGCTTTGTCCTGCAGTAGCGACTGCTCCAGTAGGTTAATGCGACGCGAGGTGATGCCCACGGATGTGACGTTGGCTGCCGGTGCAGCACGACGCCCGACCTTGCGCTTAGGTCGCTTAAAGTCCGCTGGTTTCTTCTTGGTCTTGGTGGCGATCGCAGCTCGGGCCATGATGACAATTGACTTTGGCTGGTCCGTGACACTAGTGCGATTCCGAGCATGTGATTGGAGGAAAATAGAGAATTTGCAAAGGCGAAAACAAATGTCCACCTGGACGTTTTTTAATCGTAGTAACGATGTCATTGTACTGTACTATTACCGGTAATATGGTAAAGTAGATTGTAGCTGCGCTTTACGCGCAGACTTCGCCTTCGGCGTTGGCCATGTCCATGACCCAATAATGTTTGTACAACTTGGTCTTGTCGTAGGCGTAACCAGGACCAATGAACTTGAAGTCGCTGAAGAGGTAGGCGCTCGACGACTTGATCCACGTCGCAACCACAGCGTCGGCGCTGGCTTGACCAGCTGCGGCAAGCTCGGCCGACTCGGCAGTCTTGATCTGCTGTGCGTTGTAACGCGATGTGGGCGTAGAGCCATCAGATCCGCGAGTACTCACCTTGTTGTTCTTGGCATTGTCGTCCGCGAGGGTCTGTGCTGCCTTTGCTAACTTCGTGTTTATACAGACCGCCTTGAGTCCCTTTTCAGCACGTTTGGCGTTCACAGCGTTCAGTAGTTTTGTACTGAAGTCGGCGACTTGCAACTCGCGGGCGACATGGTCTTCAGCCTCAGCGTTGGTCATGCCGATGAGAGCGACAACAGCAAACGTAAAGAGCCCCTTGATGTTCATAGTATAGTGTCCGCCGGTGCTTGTGTGTTTCGTGGAGGTTCTTAATATTGCGTTGCAATTTGGAAAATGAAAACGGCGTAGGGAAATGAGCAGGGTAGGCAGTCTCGGTGTAATGCTAACAGAGACGCAGTTATGGCCCTGGCAAAGCCTAGGATTTCTACATAGCAAAAGTGCGAATATTTCGTGACATGATGGGAACTCTCTATAGCGTACGAACAAACTCTACATTACAAGTACATGTACTGAGTAGGATAGGTCCCAATATTTTGACAAGAGTAAATAATCTGGAAGTCATGTTGAAGCTGGATTCGAAGGGTTTCGGTATGTATGACGGACGGACATGTACTCAAACAACAAAGACAAAAAACAGCAGGGCCTCTCTAGCTACCAGGATAAATGGCACGAGTATATCGTAGGCCGAAAACTACCGTTCAAAATCAACTTGCCATGTAAACTCGACGTTGTGTTAAGTCCTATTACAACTGTAGTTGCTGGGTCAACACTAGACTTTGCAGTCATTCTACGCACATGACTCGCCGTTGGCGTTGGCAAAATCGAGCACCCAATAGTGCTTGTACGTCTTGGTCTTGTCGTATGAGTAGCCAGGGCCGATGAACTTGAAGTCGCTGTACAAGTACGCACTTGAAGACTTGATCCACGTCGCAATAACAGCGTCAACACTGGCTTGACCAGCAGCCACGAGTTCGGCCGACTGAGTCGTCTTGATCTTCTGCGCACTGTAACGCGTGGCTGGAGTCGAACCATCAGAGCCCTTGGTGGTGACCTTGTTGTTCTTGGCGTTGTCGGCTGCCAAAACTTGGGCAGCCTTCGCCAGCTTCGCGTTGATGCACACCGCCTTAAGCCCCTTTTGAGCTCGCTTGGCGTTCACCGCATCCAACAGCTTCTTGCTGAAGTCAGCCACCTGAAGCTCGCGAGCGACGTGGTCTTCTTGCACAGCGGTATTAGCGTTAGCCATACCAACAAGTGCTACAAGTGCAAATGCGAAGAGTCCCTTGATGTTCATCGTGGAGGTGGGGCGTTTGGTTTTGTGGTTCCTAGGAGGACGCTGCAAATTGAAAAGTGCGTTGGAAAATCGCGTCGAGATCTCACAGAGCCAGGATTTTGCAGAAGGGATAATACGCGGGAAGACTCTCTACAGTTGACTCTGCACTGTAGAATCTCTATGTCACGCCGATGATGCCAAGGTATCCATTGTACACAAAGAAGTTGAAGCTTGTCAACCACGAACAGCACAAAGTTGAGGATACAGTTTGAATCTCTCATGCATGCGAATCCGGAGTGCCAACCGAATCTGTTAGCTGGCCTTACGACCATCAGTTCTACATGAGGTTGTTGCCGAGTCACGGCAGCCCAACCTCTCCTGCTTCTGCAGCACATCAAAAATACTGCAGTACAGCAACTTCTTGATCCCCTAATCTCCGCAAATTGTTGAATTTCAATAATTGAAGCATGGAGTTACGTGTACTTGAAGTAACTGAGATGGTGCTCAATTGCATACACGTTCACTCATAATTGGAGGCTATCGATGTTTTATCACTACGTTGATTTAGTTTAAGCCTCATATTTTTTACCCGCATACTTCATCATTTGTGTTGGCCATGTCCACTACCCAGTAGTGCTTGTATTGCCTGCTACTGTCGTACCTGTAGCCGATACCGATGAACTTGAGGTCGCTGTACAGGTATGCTCCAGCAGATTTGATCCACGCAGCCACGACGGCTTCCACTGAGGTGTAGCCCGCAGCCACCAGCTCAGCTGATTTGGATGGCGTGAGGCCTTGCGCTTTGTAGCGCATCGTGGGCGTCGATCCGTCGGAGCCGCGGGTGTTCACAAAGTTGCAGTGCAATTTCCACAACCTCCTCAGCACAGGACTACCACCAACTACACAACTACCAACAGTCATGAACATCAAGGGTCTATTCGCCATTGCTCTTATGACATTCGTTGGCGTTGTCAACGGTGAATCTGCTGTGCAGGAAGCCGATGCCGTTGCTCGCGACCTGCAAGTTGTAAACTTCAGTACCAAGCTGGCAAACGCAGTCAACACCAAACGCACGCAAAAGGGACTCAAGGCTGTGTGCATCGATACGAAGCTGACGAAGGCGGCACAGGTCTTGGCGAACGACATGGCCAGGAACAACTTTGTGAACACCCGCGGCTCCGACGGATCGACGCCCACGATGCGCTACAAAGCGCAAGGCCTCACGCCATCCAAATCAGCTGAGCTGGTGGCTGCGGGCTACACCTCAGTGGAAGCCGTCGTGGCTGCGTGGATCAAATCTGCTGGAGCATACCTGTACAGCGACCTCAAGTTCATCGGTATCGGCTACAGGTACGACAGTAGCAGGCAATACAAACACTACTGGGTGGTGGACATTGCCAACACAAATGATGAAGTATGCGGGTAGAGTCAATAGAATAGATCACTTGTTCGTCGAGCGATGAAAAAATAATAGATATTATCTTGTTTACTGAAATTCCTTTCTCAAAAACCATACCATACGGTACTAAGAGTTGAACCACGTTACAGAAATGCAAACAGAAACGTACACCATTTCCCGATCAAATTCAGAATTCTGTCGATCAAAACAAGAACTACTCCAATCAATACAAGAAAACCTGTATTATATTATATTGGGATGTGCACTAATTCTCAAAGGTATTCGATCATTCTAGAACTCTCGATCCGCGCGAGCACAACCAGCGGTTCCATTCGCGCCACTGCGTTCATTTTACCTTTACTGTAGCTATGGGGTACAAGCGCTACTCAGAAGATCAACGCCAACGTGTTCTGACAGCTGCAAGTACAAGCGCAGCGAAAACGCATTGTGTATTTTGATGAAACTAATTTCAATTTATTCTGTACTCGGAACTATGGGTGGAGTCGTCGTGGTATTCGCGCTGTTGTTGTCCGCCCTGGTTCTCGTTGGGAGAACCTCAATGTTATCGCATGCATCTCGGCTTCAGGACTGGAGCACGTACAGTATCGTTGGGGCGCAAATGATGCTGACGCCATCGACAACTTTGTCCGTGATCTACTCGATGGATTGATGGACGAGGGTGTTTCCCTTTTTGATGTTGTTGTCGTTTGCGACAACGCGAGTATTCATACTGGGGTCAAAGAGGTGACTCAACTTGCAGAGTATGTTGGTGTTCAGCTGATTAAACTATCTCCTTACTCACCAATGCTTAATCCTATTGAGAATGTATTCTCCGTGTTTAAGTCGGGAGTGAAGACGTACCTTGCGCACCATCGAGACGATATTCTTCGACCTCCTCCGGGCATTACAAAAGCTGAACATCGTGCTAACTTCATGCTTCGCGCCGCAAAGTACAGTATGGCCACTAAGGTTACACCAGACCTGTGTGATTCCGAAGCAGCGCACACGTTGAGTTTTCATGCTCGCGCTATGGACATGTTGGACATGCCTGTTGGATCATGATAAGATGTCGCAGTTAATCCGTTCTAAAAAGTAAAATGTTTTAGAGGTTTTCTTGTATTGATTGGAGTAGTTCTTGTTTTGATCGACAGAATTCTGAATTTGATCGGGAAATGGTGTATTACTATCAAAAAGCATATTGAAGTTATCTGCCAACAAAACTCGAACGGCAAATCTTGTGATTGTGTTTAAACAGATTTTGCCGGGAAATTTGCTGTCGTTTACGGCGCAGTATTACGGGAAGATTGTTGCGAATGCGCCAGGATGGCAGCGACCATTGTCGTCGATCATAGCACTGGAGGCTCGAGTGGACTCCACTGTGGAGCCTCAGACTTGCGATTCAGATGAGGCACTTCGCACTGAGTTTTCGTCACGGCCTGGTTAAGGTATTAAATAAATAAATGCTGCCATGATTTGTCGCACCTGCGACGCAGCCGGCAATCTGGTACTTCTACGCGAAAGCAGCACAACACTTTCGATGTGCACTGGAAATTTTCAAGGACTACGTTTTGCCTATGGTAAATTACCACTGTCAACATTGACAATTTTTAAAGAATATAAAAGGAGAAGGCCTACGTGGTATGTAGTATACGAACGTGAGCCAGAACTATTTGATAGAGCCGTAGGAGCAGTTGAGACCTACAGTATTACTACGACTCGTAGCCAGTTGTTGTTTTGCCCAAGTATCCAGGTAATCATCCATGCGTGCGTTTCAAAACGAGACCTTGTCAAATGAACTGCATTATCATGACCTGATTCATACGTGTCTTCCCATCCTGCCTCAGAGTGCTGCACAATTACCGGACCGGAAATCTTCACCATTTTTGCCCGAATCATGTGCTTTGCGTGGGTAAATCAACGGGGAAGATATCTTCGACCTCACCACTCACTTTTGAATTCGCAAGAACAAGACCAAGCACCAGCCACATCATGAACATCAAGGGACTTTTCACGCTCGCGGTTGTTGCCCTCGTCGGCATGGCCAATGCCGAGGCTGAGGACCACGTTGTGCGCGAGCTGCAGGTCGCTGACTTCAGCTCCAAGCTTTTGGCTGCCGTGAACGCCAAGCGTTCCGAGAAGGGTCTTGCTGCCGTCTGCATCAACGCAAAGCTCGCCAAGGCGGCGCAGAGTCTAGCGGACGACAACGCCAAGAACAACAAGGTCAGCACCAAAGGCTCGGACGGTTCGACCCCTACCACGCGTTACGACATCCAGGGCATTGAGACCCAGCAGTCGGCTGAGCTCGTAGCTGCTGGTCAGGCCAGCGCTGACGCTGTTATCGCGACGTGGACCAAGTCGTCGAGCGGCTACATCTACAGCGACTTCAAGTTCATCGGCCCCGGTTACGCCTACGACAAGTCCAAGACGTACAAGCACTACTGGGTGCTCGACTTCGCCAACGCCGAGGGCGAGTCCTGCTCGTAGATTGCAACTTTGACGTTGCCTACGCTGCCAGAAACCTTTTGAACTGTAATACAACATTCCTTCTATCGTAACGCAGCATCTTGTTCCTTTAGATGCACAGCATACAACAAGTTCATGTCGATTCCATGCTGATCACGGGACATTCCCCACCGAATCCAACAGGGCGATCGTCAACTCGAATGGTCATGCTACGTTACACACGCTTCAACGATGGCAACTTCAGATTTGCCTCGTCACTTGTGTGCACATGACAAAATTCTGGAGAAGACAGCCAGACCACATTGGAAAGGCTTGCTACGTTCGACCTCCTTGTCTGGCAACGTAGCACAACTTCTCGTTGCAAGGTGCAACTTGCAACGAGGTCCTCTTCATTACTAGGTGCAATTCCGGCGTCACAAAGGATACGCGCACCATGACATCGTGACACCGGAAGACCAAGTACGGACACCTTGCGCTTCCGTAGCGTGAATGTCAGGCATCGACGGTCTCGGAATCAAACCTTCCCATCTACACTCGGTTCTGGCAATCCTAAGCTTTGCTTGACATGGAGTGCGTTTCTAAGCTGCAACTAGGGCTCCGTGGTAGGGATCTCCTTGTTCACCTTGCCACCCGAAAAATTCTTCGACTTGTCCGTTCATTCTCCAAATTGCAACGCAATACCAACGCACCTTCCTCCACTCCAAACGAAGTACAAGTATATCATGAAGGGTTTCCTCGCACTCGCACTCGTGGCTCTTGTCAGCTCGACCAATGGTCAAGTTGCTGACTACAGCTCCAAGATGCTCAGTGCCGTGAATGCCAAGCGTGCCGAAAAGGGTCTGAGCGCTGTCTGCATCAACACCAAGCTGGCTGCTGCTGCCCAGGTTCACGCTGAAGATATGGCCAAGAACAACTTCATCGGCACGTCGAGCTCCGATGGAACCGGTCAGATGGAACGCCTCGAAGCGCAGAATCTGACCGTCACTGCTGCTGCTGAGCTCGTTGGTGCCGGCTACACCTCGGTGGACAGCATGGTGGCAGCTTGGCTCAAGGCTTCAAGTGACTACATCTATGCCGACTACCCGTTCATCGGCCCCGGTTACAAGTACGACAAGACCAAGCAGTACAAGCACTACTGGGTACTTGACCTCTCCGACGGTGAAGGTGAGACTTGTGCCTAGATCTACATCGTAGACACAGCTTAACTTGGTAAGCAATGAACTTAGTTAACCAAATATGCACCGTCAAAGACCAACCTTCGTTTGATTCTTAGCGTCTCTCGTAGTTGATGAACCGCAATGCGAGCAAACCCAGAAGTCTCAGCACGACAATGATAAGCACAACAACTCCCATGTTACGCAGCAATTGATCGTGGCGAGCACCGAATGTATACTCCACATACTCCTTGACGTTTGAGAACGTGAGTGTGACTGGAGCATTGGCCAACTCTTGACAACCGATATCGGGGTCGCCTGTAGATGGACAATCCGCGAACACAAGTGCGGTGAGAGCACTGAAAGAGTATCGTAGAGGAACGATCTGGTACAACCACTTGTATCCGTCAGGGATGGAATTGACTGGAGGATTGAAACCCATAAAGAGAAAGCTGGCAGTATTAACCACCACCCCAACAACCATTGCCAATTCTGCTGTGGGTAGAGCATAAGCCAGCAACTGACCCATGTACACTTGAAGCAGTACCAAAAGCGCTGTGTTGATCCAGAAGAGGACACCCGATGCAATGCCACCAGTGAAACCAACCATGGGATAAAAGATCACGGAGAATAGAAGTGTGCTCACCAGAACGTAGGGTATCTCGACAATCGATCCTGCAATAAAATACCAGAATGCACTGTAGGTTTGGCCAGCACGTTCCCGGTAGAAAGAAGCTCGATCGCCCACCGCCACAGGAAGTACGCCAAAGAATGACACGATTCCGTTGAAACCAGTAGCAATGAAAAGCATACCCACCCCAGCATTTGCGCCAGCATATGACCCGTAATCTGCCTCGAGAAACGCGATTCCGAAGATCAGCGCTAATATGAGAGAGATACCAGCGCGCGTAATGTTGTACGATGCTGTTCGCCAATATGATCGAAAACTGCGTTGTACCAAGAAATGAAGTTGTACGAATGCTCCAGCAGCTCGCTTACTTATGAACACCAGCTCTGCATGGTCTTCTGAAGGACACGCCACACCAGGTTCCTTCATCGTGGCATCTAGTTGCTTTTGGAGCTTGCTAGCCTTGAAAATATCTGCAAAATCGACTGGTGTCACACTTCCAGGAGTTTTATCACTAGTGTTGACCCCCGCTCCGATGCATTCTAGCATCCAAGTAGCAGGGTTTGCTTCTGGCTGAAGAGGAGTAACTCCGGGAAGCTGCTCAAAGTATTGTACTAGATCACGACATTGCGGACCAACATCACCGAAAAACACAGTTCGACCACCTCGTTGCAGCAGCAACACGCTGTCGAAGAGCCCAAAGACCTCAGCTGAAGGTTGGTGAATAGTTGTGAGCACTGTTCGACCTGAACGAGCCACTTTCTGTACACCCTCCATGATGGCTTTAGCAGCAGCTGCATCTAAGCCACTTGTAGGTTCGTCGAGAAATAGGATGCTCGGTTGAGCTGCGAGCTCCACACCGACAGTAAGTCTTTTGAGCTGCTCCATGGACGCCCCACGGACAATGCGATCTGCTATGGGGTGCAGATCAAGTAGATCCAGACATTCACGGACCGTATCTCGTTTCACATTGTTCGGGACGTCTGCCGGTTGTCGAAGGAAGGCACTAAACGTTAAAGCTTCACGGAAAGTAGCGCCTTCACAATGGATGTCTGTTTGTTCACAGTAACCAGTACAGCGACACATTGCCAAGTCACTAGCTTCGTGACCATTAAGCAGAATTCGCCCATGGACAGACCCTCCTGGCTTTCGGTGCGCAATGACATCCATCAACGTGGTTTTACCAGCACCAGAAGACCCCATCAGTGCAGTCATGAACCCTGGGCGTGCAAACCCAGAAACGCCATTCAAAATTTGCAACATACCATCTTGGGTCTTGTCTAAGACTGACATTTCTTCGGCATGCAGTCTACCATCTTGTGTCTCATCTTGACTTGAAAACTCATCACCTGCATGCTCTGTATGATTAACTTCGTCATGAGGGTCCACTTGCTTGAGGTGGTGAGGCATCGGCACAGAATACCAAATATCCTCAAATGCCAGCGTAACAGGAACGAAATTTCGCTTGCTAGTAGTTTGAACTGGGATCTCAACCGAATCCGTCCCTCGTGGAGTCTTCAGCAGTCCGTATGAATGAATATTTTCCTGTTTCAAGCACTGCGGCGACGCTGCCTCATCAACAACCGAATTCTGGGGTCTGTTATCAATTTCAATATCCACAGATACCCCGACACCTCCGTCCTCGGGACTTTCAAAGCGACGATGTTCCAAGGCCCACACAGCAAGAATTAAGAAGAGTAGATAACACCCCACAACGAAGACCATACTGAGATCGACGTACTGTTTGTTAGCTGGAACATCAAATAGGGAGAGATAATATTCGCCCATGGTTCCACCAGAAAGAGTACAATAGTCAACCCCTTCGTAAATACAAACGTCAAAGCGTGGCGCTCGAAACTGGTTTACAGCAAGTCCACGAATGCCCCAGGCCACAGGACTAATCCAGTAAAGCCAAATGAGGTAGTCTGGAATCTGGTCTTTCGGAATGGCAAACCCCGAAAACATCACGAAGAAAAGCACGGATAACATGGCCATGGGCATCGCCACATTCATGTTGGGTGTCAGCGCTACCAGCAAGAAATACCACGCACCAAATGCCAAACTGGAGAGAAATACGATAGCTTCATAACGCACGAAGAGCTCAGCTTCGGGTACAAACCCACACAACCAGTAAATGAGAGACCCAAAGACAATCGTCTCGAACAATGCCACTGGTACGTGACTCAGTGTGCTAGCTAGCACGAAAGACGACGATCGATAAAAGTTCGCTCGACGTTGGCGGTAGAAGATATCGCGTGCTTCAAAAAGCGTTGGGATCTGAGCTGCTTGGCCCAGAGACACGAAGAAGATCACTGAAAACACCACGCCCATGATGACTTGCACGTCGGTAGCCTTAAAGTTGTAGAATGTGCTGGCATAAAGCGAACCCATGACCACAGTCATCACGGCTCTACCAACTACGAACGCGACATTGCGACTAAGCACGAGCATCTCACGCCGAACGAGAGTCAAAGTGCTGGCTGCAAAACCTTGCTGGAATTCTGGAATTGCATCCATGTACTTGTGTGCACTATCAACCATGTTTGCATCTACCGGTGTTTCCAATTGTTGCAAGTTGTGTTGATAGATCGAAGATCCCGAAAATCTTGTAGCGAATTGCTTCGCCGTACGCGGGGGTTCTTGACTTGAGTCTGTTTGGTATCGAAGTTGGTCATCGGTACCCAGGTCCATCAAAAAGTCCGCGAAGTCTCGCCCCGGTGGACAGTAGAAGCCAAGACTTTCAAAGTACCCTCGGACCTCTTTCACAGGACCGTGATAAGCCACACGTCCGCCCATCAGTAACAGAACGTCGTCAAACAATTCAAAGACCTCAGGGGCAGGTTGCAACAGCGCAGCTACAACAGTCTGACCGAAGGAGCGAGCACGTCCTCGCAAGGTTGAAACGATGTCAAAGGCTGCAGCACTATCAAGTCCTGTGGTGATGCTATCCAAGAACAGAGCGAGCTTGAATCCAACGAGCATTTCACCAGTGGTAACACGCTTGCGTTCACCACCGGAAACTCCTCGTTGCAATTGTCCACCGATGATCGTATTTGAGCACTGTTGTAGACCGAGCAACTCGAGCGTGATCTGCGGCAGATGCCGAAGTAGTGAACGTGCTGTGGTCTGTGCTTCTGCATTGTCTTCAGATCGTCGTGCATGTCCAAGCAACTCCTCGATATGTTTGTCGAAATGCGCAGTGCTGCACGTGTGCGCGAATTCGTGCGTTTCACGAACCGTAAGAGTGGATAAATGCAAGTCTTGCTGAGGAACGTAGGCTGCAAACTGCGGCAAGCGGCGAGCCAGCATTTCGCGAGACTCATCGTTGTACATGACATCGCCATCAACGGTGACATCTTCACTCTCGAGGGGGAACCGACCACTTAGCAATTGCAGTAGTGACGATTTTCCCGACCCCGGTTGACCCAGAACGAGGGTCATGGTACCCGGTTTGAAAGCACCGGAGATATCTCGTAGAATGTATCGCTTCACTGCGTTGCGACGACCTCCTTGTTTCAGGAATGGTGGAATACAGGCACCCACGGACTTTGCCACCGCTCGACGAAGAACAGTTGGCAGCGTCGGTAGCTCTGAGGATACAGCACCCGGTGCCGTATCGTGCACAACGGGGGTCTTAACCGAAAGTGAGAGGTTGTGAACGCGAATTTCGAGTTGAGGTAGCGCTTGACCCGCAGCGAGGCGGAATTTGCCAGCCACAGATCGATGAAACGCGTCGGGTCCTGCTGCCACGAACGTGCTTGCCGAAGTGTCCGATACGAATTGTGGTTCGTCATGTTCGTCGCCAATTTCCATTGCTTTCGTGAATTCCCAAAATGTCGTGAAGCTGTGAACTTGGTACTTGGAGATTGTTGGACTGGAGGCGATTTCGGAAGTGATCGACGTGCAGGAACATCGAAAACTCAGCACGTCGTCTGACCGGTGCAATGTCGTGGACTCGAAGTCTCTTGGGTATCTGTTTAGTCATTTGTATCGTTGACCAAGCAAACGACCCAAAGTCTCCGATACAGTCCTTGGATACCTGTTTAGTCATTTGTAGTTCTGACAAAACACACAGAGACCAGTCCTTGAAACTGGATAACCGGAAGAGTCCCTACAAAGGCAAGACAGTAAAGTAGAAAGTCAATTCATTGGAACGCGCGACTAACTCGTCAGCGCATTAGTTGCGCGACAACTCTACGGAGCCTTCTCGCTCTTGGTCGTTTCCTTCTTGTCCTCCTTCTTGTCCGTGAAGCCTACGTCCTCGGACTCTTTGTACTTAATCTTGTTGTTCACGAGGTTGTGCAGCGCAATCGTGCACCGAATGAGCGACGACAAGTAGATGACCTACATACACGACATGCATCAGTCATTTCTCTCTTCAAAGCACTAAAACCTCACTATAATCACTTACAAAGTGCATGTCGTTTGTCTTCATGAACATGGAGCGCACCAGCTCCTCCACATTCAAATTGGGCAGCAGATTGAAGATAGTCTGCATGTTGTAAATGATCTGGTGATTGGGCGGAAGACGTCCAGCCACGACATTCTCCAAGTACGTCTTCATCTCTTCTAGTCGTTCCTTCAAGCCATTCAAGGCCGTCATCTTGTGCTTCACTTGTCCAGCTAATGAGCTCACAGATGGGTCATTGATATCCCGTAGTAGATGCTCGACACCCACTTCTTCAGCTTCATACGCTCCAACGGTCGACTTGATGTGTTTGAAGACGCGTTTGATGGCTTTTCCGTCTTCTTCCACCTCCTCAATGGAGCCATAAGCTGTAGTAGGTAATCCTTCCACATTAGGACGAACGTCACAGATCACGAGCACTGGATTGGGGCAATATCGACGGAACAAGTCGTCAATATCCAAGTCAGCCTTGCGGATCTTGGGACCCGAGCTGTAGAAGCCCACAATGCGTTCCTTGGCGTTAATCTTCTTGAACATCTGGTACATGTTCTCTAGAAAGTCATGATCGAGGTACCAGATCCCGGGATTGCGTAGATCTTCGTCAAAAGGCACAGCGAACGAGTTGGTGATGTCACACTTGCCATGGAATGTTGAGCCTAGTAAGACGCCCACGACGCGCTTGCTAGTGTCACGAGCTACGCGGTTGTAGTGGTCTACGATGCTCAGAAGCACCAGTGGATGCGTCACTACCTCCTCGGGAAGCTGCAGCTTACTCGACGTCGTCTCCGTCATCACTACGAGATACTATCTTGGATAAAATCTTCCCCCTCGAAAGTAGTGGAACTAGTGTGGTGTACGTAAGATTATGTGGACTACGTATGTTTGATGTGAGGAACATCATATGTACATATTCCATACGTAGTGATGCCTTCGTCAGCAGCAGTGCGTGCCATCTATCGGTGTCTGTTGCGGGATGCTCGTGAGCTGCAGCGTACACCGCACTTTAACGTTCGTAGAGCATTGCAGCTAGAGCAGTGGGGCACTGGAGGGTATGTGGAGCCATTGGTACTGGAGAATATGACGCGTCCCAAGGTCTTCGCGTCGCTGGACGAGTTCCGCACGTTCCGAGATGCTGCATTCCGCATGAGATCGCCTAGTATAGATGTCATGCAGAGCATTCGACTGGCATTTCGACAGAATATGCAGCTCAAGGACGCAAAGGTGACAAAAGTGGGGGATTCACTAGTGACAAGACTGATAGACGAGCTGTTGTGTAGGTTGTGAGTGCGAAATTGGACGAAGCCATTGAGTACGTTGCAATGGCATTGGTGATTGAGATGATGCACTTATTGTTGATGCTGCAGAGCGTTGAGTGAACTGTCGGAACAACTTTTGCTGGCTCGATGTTCCAGTGGTACGTGATGGCTGCGTTTTGGAGAGAGTTTGGCTGATTCGTTGTGTGCAGTGACGGTGACGGACGGTATCCGCATCGAGGCAACGAGTAAATACTTGGAGAACCACAGCAACCCAGCCTCCAACACCTACCGCTTCACGTATCGGGTTACTATCACCAACCAAAGTACGGGCTTTTTGTTGCTGTTGAGTGCCAGTGGAGGTGCTCACGGATGTTTTGTGGGTTAGACGAGGAGTGCTCTGTGCAGGTTTTGGGACGCCAGTATACGTTCGAGAGTGAAAAGGGTCAGCGGATCGCGTTGCAGCGGAATTCACCAGGAATTGTGGGCGCTACACCTGTGTTGGCGCCGGGTCAGACTTTCGAGTACGCTAGCGGAGTTGACATTGACGCCCCACGAGGATCTGTTGTCGGTTGTCTGCATGCTGTACGCAAGACCACGAACGACGACGACGGAGAGCTCTTTGATGCCTTTGTGTCGAAGTTTGCACTGATGGCTCCGCGCACAAGGTGAGCAGGGAGCAAAACTCATAGAAGCTGCAGCAGCAAATCATTTCGCCGGTTGCTTCATTGCTGCAAAGGAGCGCGGTGCGACTGTACCAAGCAGAATTGTCGACGATGGATCAACAATTTGACTTCGGCTATCGTGGGCATAATTGCTGAGGCTTGCATGCATCACGGAGAAATATTTGTATGGATCATGCGCTGCTCCTACTGTGTAATGAAGCAGGGCCTAGTGACCCATTGTAAGATGTGTGTGTACAACTGCAACTTCTCTCCTGACTGTCAGAGAGCATGGATGCGTGGAGTCCTGCATACATCGTGCTGACGCTTTCATACAATATAAAAACTCGCATCATTGTGCATTCCATTCACCAAACATGCGTTTCGTCTGGGTCTGGCAGCTCGCTTACTCAACCAGTGCGTGGTACGTCGGGTAGTACATCTTAGACGCGACAAAGTCCTCTAGCGTCGCACCACGACGGATCGTTGGCCGGAAGCCAGCGACGTCCTCCTCGATAGCAGTCTCGCAGACAGCCGTGGCCACCTTGAGCGACACGTCACGGATGTTCTCCACGGACGGGAACACCTGGCCGTTCGCAATCTCCTCAGGAGTCATGCACTGTGAAAGCGCCTTAGCTGCCGAGTAGAGCATGCCATCGGTCACACGGGTTGCCTGAATCACCGACGCCGCAAGACCCACACCGGGGAAGATAAACATGTTGTTGCACTGACTGATGTTGTACTGCGTGCCGTTGTACATTACCGGCTCGAACGGACTGCCACTGGCGAAGACACACTTGCCCTTAGTCCATTCGTAAGCTTGCTCAGCCGTGCACTCTGCCACGGACGTGGGGTTCGACAGAGGGAACACGATAGGGTGCTCTGTGTGTTTGGCCATCTCCTCCACGGCCTCCTTTGAGAAGGCACCGGCAGCGGCACTGAGACCCATGAGCATCGTGGGCTTCACCTGCTTAATCACGTCGACGAGGCTCGCCTTGTCAGCGATATCCTTGCGCGAAAAGAACTGCTGACCCGAGTTCAGCGACTCGCGGGACTCACCCAGCAGTCCATGCTGGTCGAGGATGTAGAAGCGTTCACGAGCCTCCTCGGTCGTCATACCCTCGCGCAACATACCCTGGAGTAGCGTGGTGGCCACACCCAGACCAGCGCTACCAGCACCAAGAATAACAATTCGCTGGTCCTTCAGCGGGATCTTCACACGCTCACATGCACTCAGAGCTCCTGCCAACACTGTAGCACCCGTACCCTGGATGTCATCGTTGAAGCAAAGTTGTTTTAGACGGTAAGCGTTCAACACGTCCGCAGCATGCTCACTGGAGAAATCTTCAAACTGCACCAGCACCTTGGGCCAGCGATGACGAACAGCGCGCATGAATTCGTCCACCATGGACCAGAAAGCTTCACCAGTGAGACGCGGTTGCTGCACACCGAGGTAGTACGGGTCCTCGAGCAACTTTTTGTTATTGGTGCCCGTGTCGAGCATCACAGGAAGCACCTTACGTGGATCAATACCACCAGCAGCCGTGTAAAGCGCGAGCTTACCAATAGGATACCCCATGCCGTTCACACCAAGGTCTCCAAGACCGAGGATACGACTGCCATCAGTGACCACAACAATCACTTCCACGTCGTCGGACGGCCAGTTGTGCACCATAGCACCGAATTG